>OZ022499.1:77903902-78121092 GCA_963989385.1 Ctena decussata | reverse complement strand
ACACAAAAATAGTCAACAAGAACTAATGAAAGGGATGTAACTCTAAAACGAAGAAAGGGAGAGCAACCAATGTTGTATGCGACACATTGTTGGGACTTCATACACATTGCTATGAAGTTTCATTACGATATCCCAAACAGTTATCTAGTTATGGCGCGCACAAGACTTGCAGGTAAAAAATTAATCAAAGGGACATAACTTGGACACTAAGGAAGAGGGAGCAACCATTTTTGTACGCGACACGTTCCCCCAACCTAATACATATTCCTACCAAATATCATGAATATGTCCCAAACGGTTAATGAGTTATGGCGCGCACAAGAATGTTTAAGGACGGACGGACGAACAGCGCCATGACATAATATGACCGTTTTTTCAAAACGGGTGTATAAAAAGTGGGGATATTTTATGAGAGAAAAAATTTCATTTTTCATAAGAAACTGCGTTCTCTGCGAGAATTTTTGGTACTATCTATTATAGTAATGCATTTTAGCATGAGCCTTTTTTCTCCCACTGTAAAGATTTTGGTGAGATTTTTGGCAAAATAGAGAAATCTCTCAAAATCTTGCCCGAACATGATCCCTGCAAAAGTTATAAAATTCCAGATTTCAAGGGGGTATAAACTCAGTTTCTGGCAGAAAACTGGATGATTTTGAAATAATTTGCCCAATTAGGTGCATTTGCAAACTCTGCACCCCCTCTGCATATGGGCCTGATTAGGCTAAGGAATACTCAAATTTTACATTTTGAGAAAAAAAATAACAAGAAATATACACTGGAAATAAGTGAGATTTGAAAATCCTATAGGCACTGGCTTCCAAAAGGGTAAAATTAAGTGAGATTTTATCTCAATGAGATTTTATCTCATTTTTGGGATTGTTTTGGAAGGGAAAACCCTCATCTTATAACTGAAGAAATATGTTATGATATAATATACTTACCTATCTCTCAAGACCTTGACACTAAAGCTTTCTATTCCTGATTCTGGGTCTAAGAAATCCTGCCACTGCAGGGACACCCTTGCAGTAGAGGCACTGTAGGCCAAATCAGTGAACCCTTCAATATCTCCATCTATCACAGTTCCTTCTACTGGTGGGGTTAGATCTATCATAACTGAAAACAAATCAAATGTATTATCATAACGACCTTCTGCATGATCAGACAAGAGCAGTCTGATCACAATCATTCTGTTTCAATGTTCCCAAGGATCAGAATATTTTGTCAGAAATGAGGCATGAACAGACTCAATTAAACTGAGTCTGCTAAATTCATTTCTTTGGTGTATTCCTTGCTTCCAAAGGATCTAACTTTTCAGAACTTATTTATCTCCACTGCAGCGGGTGTTGTGCCATGTGGTACCTGTAAAATGTCCCCCAGTACATCATAGTGCAGATTATATTTTCTGGTCCTTTCGGATCATATCAAATTCATTTGGAGTTGTTTTGAAAATAGAGTTCTGCTTAAGCCAGTGTTAAGGGGTGTGGTCATTGTTGCACATTTCATCATTTGAGCTGCGACACAACAAAACCAACAATGTGGTTGTCGCCCAGCCCAGACTCAGATCAGCCTGGGCATCCGCCCAGTCTGATCAGAGTCTTTGCTGTCCGCATGGAGCTAGCTTAGACTCTTAGCTACCATTTAAGCGCTTCGCGAAGACTGCTTAGACTGGGCAGATGCACAGGATGATCTGAGTATGCACTGGGCGCACAACCACATTGTTGGTTTTCTCGTGTCATGGCTCATTTCATTACTGGTTATGAACAGATTCAACCGAGTCTGCTATTTTCATTTCTTTGGTGTATTCCTTTCTTCCAAAGGATCGAACTTTTCAGAACTTATTGATGAGTTTCTGACAGTAATTTCTGATTACAAAGAGGGTATGACTCCTTTTCCTGCACAACTTTGTCCCTTTCTACTACCTGTTGAGCTCCAAAAATCAACTCATAATCTATTGAGTTTTTCGAATTTTTTATGCTGGTCAGTATGCAAGTCTTCACATATTGTAAACACTGCAGCTTTCACAGGCCTGGAAATTAGCTTAAAAGGGATGTGAACTCTTGGCTTCCTATTTTTGTAGGTAAGAAAAACTTGTCTCAATAGGAAAGTGGATGAGAGTAATCTTATCAAATCTAAATCATTTCAATAACATACTTACCCCCATCTGAGACTGAAGAAATATTTCTCTGGTTTATGCCCCCATTGGCAGCCCAAATCACATTATAGTAAGTCACACCATGCTGCAGTAGATTTTCACTGTCAAGAGTTATACACGCCTCATATTCTGTGTATGGCACCTCAATCAAGCCAGCAACATCATGTAATCCTGGTTCTGAGCCAATGCCATATTTATAGCTTGATATACCAGAGTCAGGATCATAGAAGTCTAACCAGTTGGCACACATCTACAAGAAGTCACTGACAACTAGGTAGAGTCGGGTAACTTCGGACAGGCGGGTAAATTCGTACATACCATTGCAAACAGTGAAAATCCAGATGAGACGGCTCATGAGCCATCTCATCAGGATTTTCACTGGTTGGCCCGTTATTTTTTTGTTTTAGTTCCAGACAACAGACATATAAAGGAAACAATGTCACTGTCCAAATTTACCCGCCGTCCGAAGTTACCTGGCTCTCCCCTAGAAGAATCATTACTAAAACTGCTTCAATCTTGAAATCTTGCTGCAATGGTCAATATGAAAACTGTGTATTATACAGACAGTCACAAATAAAGTGGTATCTAAGCTCAAAACAATTTTTTACTATAGTCACCATGACCCAATATTCAGCCCCCCCCCCCCCCCCCCCCCCCCTGCTTAGACAGTTTTATGGTAAATGGTTGCAATGCCATCTTTCTTTTTTTTATGCAATTTTTACAAAGGGAAGCAACTAATGTGAACCCCCCCCACCCCTCCCTGCTAAGACAGTTTTATGGTAAATGGTTGCAATGCCATCTTTTTTTTTTATATATAATTTTTACAAAGGGAAGCAACTAATGTGACCCTACAATAAAGCCCTTCCAAAAAGAATTAAAGAATTTGCTCCCATTAATAAGGGAGGCAAAATGAAAATGTCAGAGTTGCTACCCATTAAAGTGAACCTATTCACTTTAACGCTGGGCTTTGGTCTGATGCTAGAGATCAGTGTGATCAAGGAACTGTCTGATCAGCAACTGCACTGTTTGCCAGTAGTTTACTCAGTGTCTCATAATAGGGCAGATAAAGTGCCTGAATTTGAAGATGAAAGAATCCATTCAAAAACCAGCATTCCGCGGAATGCGGTGTCTCGCCTGACAGCGCTTTGTGAAACTGACCTAAACGCAAAAACCCGATGAAAGTTTACGCCGCCACCGACATCAGAAAAGCAATACCTATGTCTCGCTTCTGCTTCGCAGGCGAGACAACTAGCTGAGATATGCAAATATTTTCTATAACTATGATAATTACCTGATCAGCATCTTTGGAGAACTTCTGATCAACTCTGAATGTGGACCCATCATTCACAACCCCAGCAAAAGGGTCAGTAATGTCTACCATGATTGGCTGATTTGCTACTCCTACTTTTGCAAGCTCCACTAAACAAGTCAAACACAATACAAATAATAGATGAAATTTTCCAACTTTTTTTTCTTCAATGAATTTATTCTTTAACACAATAAGTGGCATCAAAAACACAGTATTTGTTTAATACTAGATATAAACCAAACTTTTATTTAATGTTTAAATCTGAATATTAATATTTTTTTTTTGCTTCAGAATCTCCTTAATATTGTATTGAAAACTTAACATGAGCCGCGACGCGAGAAAACCAACAAAGTGGTTATGCTCCCAGCGCAGACTCAGATCAGCCTGGGCATTCGCCCAGTCTGATCAGAGTCTTCACTGTCCGCATAGAGGTAGCTTAGACCCTTAGCTACCATTTGAGCACTTAAGGAAGAGTCTGGTCATACTGGGCAGATGTCCAGGCTGATCTGAGTCTGCGCTGGGCGCACAACCACATTGTTGGTTTTGTCGTGTCGCGGCTCACATGTCAACTTTCTTATCCATGCAGTCTAGTCTATGTCTTAAGGTGAATGGATGCACTACCATACTTTTCTGTCATTTTTACACAGTGGAACATATTTCATGATTTCACTTCAAAGCCCTTCAATAGATGGTCTATTCTTAAAGCAAAAATTTGCTCCTCGAGGAGCAAAGAGTTAATCCCTACTGAAAAGTAAGACAAACATGAAAATGGCACAGTTGTTTCCCCTAAAAGTGTATCAATTCACCTTAACTGTTGTGTGCACAAATGTGACCAGGGGCAGTATTAATAAAATGACTTAAGTGGTTGCTATGCTGTTGCTAAGGCTGAATTTCTATAAAGGAGATTCCCTACAACTATGAAATTTGCTCTGGAGGAACAGTCTGAAAAAGACTGTTCCTCCAGAGCAAATTTCATAGTTGTAGGGAACTCCTTCATAGAAATTTAGCCTTGGCAACAGCATAGCAACCATTTAAGTCATTTTATAAATATGGTCCCAGATGAACAGTCTGACCAAAGTCTTCTTTGTTTTCACATTCTACAGCTGACTCCCGTTGTCTAAAATATTGATAATTGAGCCGTGACACGAGAAAACCAACAATGTGGTTGTGCGCCCAGCGCACACTCAGATCAGCCTGGGCATCCACCCAGTGTGATCAGACTCTTCGCTAAACATTTAAAGGTTAGCTAAGGGTCTAAGCTACCTCCATGCGGTCAGCGAAGACTCTGACCAGACTGGGCGGATGCCCAGGCTGATCTGAGTCTGCGCTAGCCGCACAACCACATTGTTGGTTTTGTCGTGTCGTGGCTCATATATAGAGAATACCATGTTAGTGTCTTTTGATATCAAGTTTATCAGGCGAGACCAGAAACAGTGTAGGAATGGCGAGGCTTGCCGAGCCAGTCCGACGTTTTTCTGGTCGAGCCTGATAAACTTGATATAAAAAGACACTTACATGGATTTCTATTTATCATGCATCATTGCAATATTTTGAGATGTAAAGAGCGTCAAACAAAAGAAAAGTAAACGCAGTTTTGTTTGAACTTACTGACGTCGCGAATGCGTTATGACGTAAGTCGGTGATGTCATTTAACCAATCGAAGGTTGTTATCACGGCCAACATCAGTATGTAGCCAATCGTCTTCTGAGATCGCTTCTGTAGGCATGACCTGATAACATTCGCGCAAGCGCAGTTCTACAGTGACATGATATCACATCATGTTATCATACCCCTGTTATCAGGTGACTTTTGCAGCTTATGCATGATAAATTAGAGAATCTGCCTGAGAATTTGAGATTATGTTTCAAAGCCTCATGTCTCAATCTAATGTTATTTCAAAGTAAAATGACTGGCCTTTTAGATAAGAGGAGTCGACAGTACACAACCCCCTTTCCTCAAGGTCCAGCTGAAATATTCTCTTCTGTTGTTTCAATTCTCGTAACGACGTTTCCCAAGAGGCTCAGTGGTACGTAACCATAGTTGCATTATGAAATATCAAATTCTTACCATTATTTATAGCTCTCAGCCTAACCCAGGTTCTAACACCATCGTTTAACTTAAACGCCTGGTTCACAAATGGATCATTCCCGACATGCTGGGACCAGTCCATTTCTGAACAGTCATATCGTGTCCTGCCCAGACAAACACTCACTGACGCTATACCAGAATGAGGGTCGCTGAAAAATAATGTTACCATATCTAACGCCCTGTATTATTTTGTTACTTTTTATTTCTTTCCTAAACAACCCCCAAAATCTAGATCCATCTTATCAGATGGATCCTGATTTTTGGGATTGTTTTTTTTTTTAGGGAAAAATGCATCTTAAAGCAGAATTACACAAGACCGTTTTAGATATTTAGGGCCATTTTAGTGGGGGAAAACTCCTATCTTATGATCAAATACGGTAAATACTTTTACACAGAAATGCCTGAGTAAAGAGTGCAGACATTGATCAGACTGCTTCTGAAGGAGCAGTCTGATCAGTGTGTGGATTGTTTGCCAGAATATGTATAAAAACACACATATCAAACATCCCCTGATGAGACAGAGAGAAAAGAAAACAAATGAACTTACGATGAATTCTGCTGCATTGACAATATGAAGTCATCCTCATCATATGTTATGTCGAAAATCTCATGAACAAATGGTTTTGAGGTATCAACTATCAGAGGAGTAGAATGACAGACTGTTGTGGAAAGAGGTCCGCCATATTCCACCTTGTTGATTGCACGAACAGAAATATAGTTATCTCCATCTACAAGTAAAGAACAGGGCCGAGTTGTTCAAAACTAATGACGTCATTGTTAAGGAGACGTTAAAATTTCCAATGGTAATATTTCAAATACGCCAATATTTTTTTGTTGAAAAAATGTGAAAAGCTTTTGCATTGCAGAAGCTTCCCACATATTTTCCACAAAAAGTATCAGTGTCTTTGGCTATAAACCCATAAAACACTTACGAGTTGACCTCTTCAAGAGCTCATTAGGCTAAATATGCTTTGAACAACTGGGCCCAGGACTGTTTGGAATTTCAGATACAATGTAATGCACATGTTGCAACTTCAGATTTTTTTTTTCATCACAGCTTCTGTTGGCAGTATGGATAAACAGATGGCTTGTTTTATGGCTCTTTTATTGGTATTTCAGTGATTTCAGGTGGGAGTACAGTACAGCCCTTTCAATAGCATTTCAGTTATATACTTAACAAAAAAAGAAATGTTACATGAACATTCAAATCATCTCTTTCCAGAAACACTTCATTCAAATTTCAAAATTTAACAAAGGCTAAAAACTTGCCAGGTGTTCTCTACAGATACCAATAGATGCAGATACACTACCAAAGAGTTTAAAGTCTATTTTCAATTCTTTGCATCCTGTAATGTTGAGAATTTTAAGGGATAAAGTATGTAACATTTTTTTGTTTGTTATATCAGAAGTGAGATAATGATTAAGATGAAACAATTAAAAGGCTATTGAAAAATCCATCCTGATAATGACATAAGCCAAATTTGAATGATGAATCCGAATCCAGGGCCCAGTTGTTCAAAACTAATGATGTCCTTAGTCAACCAGATGCTATATTTTCCAATGTATTGTACCCCAAAACACTGCCATTGTATGCAGAAAAAATATGACGGGATTTTGCACTGTAAAAGCTCCCTCCTTTTTTCAGCATATAATATGTGTTCTAGAAGACTAATAAATTCTTGACTAATAACTTTGTTAAGCTAACAATGCTTTGAACAACTGGCCCCCCAACATTTATAACTCAACTGGGCTACACTGGTAGTTGTCATATTCAAGCTCTTAAATTAAAGGACCTTTTAAATATCATCATAAAATGGTCCTTTATAAAATTTTACTTTCATCACAAAAATTATATTTGACAAATGGCATCATCATTACCTGGCAAAGGATTATGGTCTTCTGGAATGGCAGAAATGATTCCTTTGTTATTCCAGCTGGAGCTAGACAGCAAGTGTTTGTGTGGGTCATGGTGCGGATGAATTTCATCGTCACATATAGTGTACCCAACAGTCCAGGAATACACCAGTATGTCAGTCTCATTGTCCTCAAAACCATCCCAGTTGGCTAAAAATGAAAGCACAATGTATATTTTCATTTTAAAAAAGTTCACATTGTAAGGACCCTGAAAAGTGCTGAACATTAATAGCTGAATTTGCAAACAGGGTAGATACAGACAGGGTGGCTTATAATGAGCCGCCTCATCTGGATCACTGTCTGCCCTCTAGTCTTCGAATTTTCAAAATGATATAGCTTGGACGAAACAGTTTTTGAAATTTTGCAGAAAGAAATTTTGTTTTCTGTTTTTGTTTTAGCTATTTAAGGGCTAAATACTGAGACAGTAGTCTCCGAGCAAACTGTGTAGACCCAGATCAGATTGCTGGGGGCAGCCTGGTCAGGGTCTTCACTGTTTGTATTCCCCCAGCATGGTTTGCTACATTGCAGGCTAAAAGAAATATCATGCTTGTAAAACAAGAATTGTAGCTCATTTTGACCTTTTTGACCTCTTGTATTTGGCATAGAGAATTATGGGTAATCATCATATTTGGATAATGATGGCTTAGATTAGCCTGTTGAGTAATCTGAAGGAAACTTTCTCAGCTTTCCTTTGAAATACGTGACAAATGGGTTCAGAAAGTGCCGATTGGTTGAGATGATGAAAATTAAATACAAGTAGTTCATTTTTTTTAATATTTCTAGTACAATCACCTCCCAATACCTTGAACATTGATATCTCAAAATATCTTCTTGTATCAAAGAATATATTTTCTATTTTTATTTACATTTCATCTCCTGTTATCTCAAACTACTGATATCTCAAAGTAAATTTTCTGGTACCAGAAAATTTACTTTAAGATATCAATAGTTTGGGCTGAAATTTGACTTTGAGATATCGAGAGTTGACTGCAATTGGTAAAGGTGTCCCAGTAGAGAAATTATTGTCAATAGCATATTTCATGACTAACACCCATGTTTTGGGCACAAATTTTGACAAGGGAGACAAATTTTTCAGAACAGTATTTGCTTCCCTGGTAAGTACATACCTTCTGCAAGTGGGTATGCTCTGAATGGCAAGGATTTGCTGAAGAAAGCTTATGCCTTTCCCTTATGAGCAGGGCCCTGTCAGGAGGAGGGTAAATTTATGCATGTCTGAATATGCAGGCTAAATCTAAGAATTTGCTATTCAGCCATGCCTAAGGTCCTTTTCACTCAACACCATTGAGATACCGTAAAAATTGTAAAAGTTTGGACACCTAAAACAATTATAGTAATTGTCCTAAAATGGAGCAGTTTGGCTCTACAATGCAGTAATGGGTCCGAAAGATGCAGATGGAATGGCAAACAGTGTAGACCCTGATCAGACTGCTCCTTAGGAGCAGTCTGTTCTGGGTCTGCACTGATTGCTGACCAATCTGTCCCAATACTTAGAATTTTTATCGTATACATTTAAACCATTATGATTGATATTTACACCCACCTTCAATATAATTGTTGTATCTAGTGTACATCAAATCTGTCATAGCTTCACCTCCATTAAAAACTGTTGTAGAACCAGGCCCGTCAACGATAATCCTAGGGGAGAAAAGCATAGTTAACATTGCATTCAATTATTTGAAAAAAGTTGTTTGTCTAGCTTCATCACCCCATGGATGTCGAAAAGCAACATTCTTAAATTTGTATTTTATATTAAGCCATATAAGCTGGTATAGACAAAAACAAGAGGGCCATGAGGCCCTGAACCGCTCACCTGAGCAATTGGTAAAGTGGCTTTTTCTAATGTCTGAAATTGTAAAAATATTAGTCTTGGGTCAAAAGTCAAAGAATGACCATGACTTCTTGTACTCATAAATCTTCATGTACTCATTAAGGCAACCATATATACCATTTTTTATGCAATAATCTTCAAAACTTTCCAGGAAATCTTATCTAGCATTTTCTCATATTTGACCATGCTGCAAAAAAAGGTCAAGGTAAACCCAAAGTTATCATTTGAACAGTCTTGGTAGAACTCTGGTACTCCATGCTACTTACCAAGTTTCAAGGCCATATGTGTATTGGTTCTGGAGTAAAAAATATGAAAGGTTTATACCATAAATGGGTATGGCAGCCATGTTGGTTATGTGACCTGGCCCATCTGAACAATTTTTTTTTCAATCAACCCCTGGGGGCTCCATATGAAATGTGTTTACAATTGGCCCTTTGGCTTTTGAGTAAATATTTATAAATGTCAACATATGAGAGATCTGGATCAAAGGTCAAAGAATAACCTTGACCTCTTGTACTCATAATTCTTCATGACCTCATTAAGATGACTTTTAATACCTATTTTTAGGCCAAAATCTTCAAAACTTCCCATGAAATCTTATGTTCTAGCATTTTCGCATATTTGACCTTGCCATAAAAAAGGTCAAGGTAAACCCAAGGTCATCATTTGAACAATCTTGATAGTACTGGAGTACACAATGCTATATTCCAAGTTTCAAGGCCATCGGTCAATTGGTTCTGGGGAAGAATATTTTTAAATGTTTTTACCATATATGGGCATGGCGGCCATGTTGATCATGTGACTGAGACCATTTGAAGAAATTTTTGTTCCCTCAACCTCTGAAGGCCCTGTATGAAATTTGGTTACAATTGGCTCTGTGACTTTTAAAAAGAAGTTTGAAGTTGTCAAACTATGAGAATTCAGGGTCAAAGGTCGAAGAATGACCTTGACCTCTTGCACTCATGAATCTTTACGTACTCATTAAGATGACTGTATTTACCAATTTTTAGGCCTAAATCTTCAAAGCTTTCCGTGAAATCTTATATTTCAGGCTTTTTCCATATTTGACCTTGCTGTAAAATGGTCAAGTTCAACCCAAGGTCATCATTTTGAACAATCTTGATAGGACTGGAGTACCCAATGCTACATACCAAGTTTCAAGGCCTTCGGTCAATTGGTTCTAGAGAAGATTTTTAAATGTTTTTACCATATATGGGCATGGCCGCCATGTTGGTCATGTGACCTGGACCATTTGAACAAATTTTCCTTCCCTCAACCCCTGGAGGCCACATATGATAATTGGTTTTAATTGGCCCAGTGGCTTTCGAGGAGACTGTTTGAAAATGTCAAAATATCAGAGTTCTGGGTCAAAGGTCAAGGAACAAATTTTCCTTCCCTCATCTCCTGGAGGCTCTACATGAAATTTGGTTACAACAGGCCCCGTGGTTTTTGAGGAGATTGTTTGAAATTGTCAAAATATGAGTTCTGGGTCCAAGGTCAAGGAATGACCTTGACCTGAACTTGACCACTTGAACTCACAAATCTTTAAGTACTCATTAAGATGACTGTATTTACCAATTTTAAAGCCTTAATCTTAAAAACTTTCCATGAAATCGTATGTTCTAGCATTTTCCCATATTTGACCTTGCCGTGGAAAAGGTCAAGGTCAACCCAAGGTCATAATTTGAACAATCTTGATAGTACTTGAGTACCCAATGCTACATACCAAGTTTCAAGGCTATCGGTCAATTGGTTCTAGAGAAGAAGATTTTTAAATGTTTTTACCATATATGGGCGTGGCCGCCATGTTGGTCATGTGACCTGGACCATTTGAACAAATTTTCTTTCCCTCAACCCCTGGAGGCCACATATGATAATTGGTTTTAATTGGCCCAGTGGCTTTCGAGGAGACTGTTTGAAAATGTCAAAATATCAGAGTTCTGGGTCAAAGGTCAAAGAATGACCTTGACCTCTTGTACTCATAAATCTTCATGTACTCATTGAGATAACTGTAGATACCAATTTTTAGCCGACAATCTTCAACAGTTTCCAAGATATCTTACGTTCTAGCATTTTGCCATATAAAAGCACAAGGAAGCAAATTTAACCTTGCCGTAAAAAAGGTCAAGGTCAACCCAAGATCATAATTTGAACAATCTTGGTAGTACTCACATACCCGATGCTACATACCAAGTTTCAAGGCCATCGGCCTATTGGTTCTGGAGAAGAAGATTTTTTTAGGTTTTTACCATATATGGGCATGGCGGCCATGGTAGTCATGTGACCAGGACCGTTTGAACAACTTTTCGTTCCCCCTTCCTCTGGAGGCCACATATGAAATTTGGTTACAATTGGCCAAGTGGTTTCAGAGGAGAAGTAGTTTGAAATTGTGGACGGACGACGGACGGACGACGTACGACGACGGAGCCTTCCCATCCTATAAGCTCCCCCGGAGCCTCTGGCTCAGGTGAGCTAAAAATTGCAAAATTATTAATACAGAAAGTTTTTAACGCCCATATTTTGTCTTTACATTGAACAGCCGTAACCACAGCTGAACGTCATTCAAATGTCATGGCATCCAATCAGTGTGCTCAGTTATCATGATGTCAAAACGTCATTACACACGGGCGACTATCTTTCAATGGCAGGTGAAGATGATTGCTCCAAATTGATTTACTTAAAGGAAGTCAGCAGCATATGTAAATATTATAATTTTAGTCTGCAAGGCCATACAACATGTCTAATAAATGCAAAATTTCCACCAGGAAATAAGGAAGTCAAGCTTTTGTAAACAGTTAGCCAAAATATAGCAATGCTATTGGACTCATATATATGTAAAGCAAATTTGTGAACAGTAAAAGAACTGGTGTAGTTATCACAAAAATCCTTAACCCATTCCATTCGGGATACCCCTTTAGGAGTATCTGGGCAAACAGTTTGGATCCAGATAAGGCCACACAAACGTGTGGCCTGATCTGAGATCCAAACTGTTTACTGCCTGGACATCATTTCTATAAGAGTTAGACCAAGATTGTCAAAATGTTCTTGATTTTTGATGCAGACGACAATTTCAGCAGAAGACAAAAAATACCCAGAATGCAATGGGTTAAAGTGGCTAAACTGAGATCTAAGTTAAACCCTCCATCACGTCTTCGCTTTAAAACGTAGGCTGTGACCCCTCACAACTGTCTCGGCCAGATCTTCTAATAAGAGGACAAGGTATGTTCTATGGAGAACTAACAAAAGTGATCTAATGAGGGGACAAGATATGCTTCATGAAGTATTATCAAAAACTGCCCACGAATTATCATCAAGTAATCCCCTAATCTCCTGCCATAGCTGGTCTGTTATAGAAATGACTGAAGTGTACAAATGAGCCGAGACACGAGAAAACCAACAAAGTGGTTGTGCGCCCAACGTAGACTCTGATCAGCCTGGGCATCCACCCAGTCTGATCAGAACCTTCCCTATGCACTTAAAGTGTAGCTATGGGTCTAAGCTACCTCTATGCGGACAGCGAAGACTCCGATCAGACTGGGCAGATGCCCATGCTGATCTGAGTCTGCAACCAGTTTGATGGTTTTCTCGTGTCACAAATATTTAGGGCAAACACAGTACCTGTGATTCTCCACAGATGAATCCACACCCACACAAGCGCGACCATATTCCTCCCTGTCATTTGGAATGGCAGATTCACAGTCAACTATTTCCAGGATGTCTGAAGAAGCATTTACAATCTGTCCTGAAATACAGAATATTTAGGTCTATGGATACACTTTCAAGGGAATTAACTCTGACCTACACATAGTTGCTACCTTTCACATTGTGGACTACTCATAAAGGCCGACAGAGAGCAAATTGTTTCTTACAAAAGTAGCCCCACAACCCCTTTCTCCATTGAGAAATAGTTCAAACATAAGTTGGTTATGGTGCACAAGGTATCTGGCTAAAATCCAGGTTAAGCCAACCAGCGACTGGAAAAACTCTCTCTGCCAACTCAGCAGTAAATAGGTACTGTTTTTTGAAACAGGGAAGGATAAAGTAAAGGCAGCAAAAGCAGACGGATAGGCTCTGCCTTTCATATGCTGTGCCCAAGATACAGTGGGTCTCTAACCCAAACAGCACCTACTGCCACTAGGCTATGGGAAGCATTTACCTTTTACTAATTAACCCTAATGCACTCAGAATGGCCAAAATTCCATAGAGTTTTGGCCCTTCTGAGTGCAATAGGGTTAATTAAAATGAAGCTGACTCAGAAGTGGAGATCTAGATGACAATGGCTGACACATCATTGTATGGGGAAAACCAGCCAAGGATCAAAATAGACAACTATCTATGTAGGTAAGCCCTATAGATGTTTTCCATATGTGTTTCTATTCCAAGAAATGGACTTAAGTAAACTGCACCTTGAAATCAGGACCTGTACTTCTTAGGTTTTTATCGAAAAAAAAAAAAAACTAGAAAATTGTGTCTGTAAGACACTAATGATGCCCCCGTGCAGCGCCTGTCACAGGACATGCATACATCCCTAAAGCACCTTTCAAGCACAAATGCTATTTACAAAGAATCCACTGAAAACATTACACCAAAGTTATACCCTACAGTGCAAAATGCAGCCCAAAATGACTAAGTTTAAGAATCCACTGAAAACATTACACCAAATTTATACCCTACAGTGCAAAATGCAGCCCAAAATGACTAAGTTTAAAAGGCCATAATTCCTTCAGAATTATTTTTTTCCTATCAAAACCAACATGCACATCTTCAATATGTTCACAACAAGTCACCAATGTCTGAAAAACAGCCAATGAAAATTGTGGGAGGAGTTGATTACACACGGTACTAGTACCCTACAATGCAAACATATGCCTAAAATGACTAAGTTCAAAAGGCTATAATTCTGTCAAAATTATTTCTAGCTCCATCAAAAACCCACATGCACATCTCTAATATGTCCATAACATGTATGCAAAGTTTGAAAAAGATCAATTGAAAACTGAGGGAGGAGTTGATTACACAAACTCCACACCCTACAAATGTAAAAATTTGCCAAAAATGACTAAGTTTAAAAGGCCGTAATTCTGTCAAAATCAATTCTAGTTCCAACAAAAACCCACATGCACATCTTCAATATGTCCACAATATGTATGCAAGGTTTGAAAAAGATCCATTGAAAACTGTGGGAGAAGTTGATTACACAAACTACATACCCTACAATGCAAAAATTTGCCTAAAATGACTAAGTTCAAAGGCCGTAATTCTGTCAAAATTAATTATAGCTCCAACAAAAACCCACATGCACATCTTCAATATGTCCACAACATGTATGCAAGGTTTGAAAAAAATCCATTGAAAACTGTGGGAGGAGTTGATTACACAAACTACATACCCTACAATGCAAAAATTTGCCTAAAATGACTAAGTTCAAAAGGCCGTAATTCTGTCAAAATTTACTCTAGCTCCAACAAAGACCCACATGCACATCTTCAATATGTCCACAACATGTATGCAAAGTTTGAAAAAGATCCACTGAAAACTGTGGGAGGAGTTGATTACACAAACTCTATACCGTAAAGTGTGACGAACGGACGGACAGACGGACGGACGGACAGACAGGAGCAAATCTTAATGCCCCCTGACTATCGTCACGGGGGCATAAAAAAATTGGTAGTTGAAGTGTCTCATAAACAGAGTAGTTCATCCTTACTTGTATCAGGAGGAGTGAGGTCAACCAGTATTCCCCTGCTGGTCAGTATCTGTCTGTAGCCCAGCACATTGGTAAGGTCAAGGTTGACAAAGTACAGGAAGTTGTGTTCTAGAAACATGTCATGGTAGGCAAACTCCAGGACATGACCAACATCTAGCCGCTCATAGTGAGAGAATTGTCCAGACTGGAAAAACAACAAGAGTGATGTGTAAGAGCCATGATAAAGGAATAACTATTATGGTAAAGTGGTATGCTTTCAGGGGCAATGTTGTCATTTTTACTGTTGTCTCCCTTGTCACTTGGGATCTACTCTTAAAGAATTTGCTCCTCTAGGAGGAAAGTGGTATGCTTTCAGGGGTAATGTTGCCATTTTTACTGTTGTCTCCCTTCTCACTGTGGGTCTACTCTTAAAGAACTGCTCCTCTAGGAGGAAAGAATTGTTCCTCTAGGAGCAAATTGTTTCCTTTTAAGAGTTGATCCCACATTGGAAAGGACTCTCCATCCAGGAAGAAATCCAAAAGTTGTCTTCCTTATAAAAATGGCAGAAAACATATAGGTTTACCCATTCACCTTAAATGAGCTTCACCACATGAAAAGATCAAATGCAAATGGTGCATGACCAGTCCATGCTGCTCATGTGCAGCCTGATCAGGGCCCAGTTGTTCAAAGCACTGTTAGCCTAACGAGCTCGTTGAGCGGTCAACTCGTTATGTGTTTTGTGACTTTATAGCCAAATACACTGATATTTTTTGCTGAAAATATGTGAGAAGCTTTTGCAATGCAAAAGCTTCTCACATTTTTTTCAATAAAAAATGGTGGCTTATTGAGATATTAATGTTTGAAATTTTAACAAAACGTTAACTAACGACATCTTTAGCCTTGAACAACCGGGCCCAGATGTGCAATATTAACAATGTCCACAACCTATAATACAAATTACACCATTTGAAGATGATGGCATTACTTGTTATCACTGCTGAAACAGATATAGTTCCAATTTCAATAAACAGCTGAAGGCTACTGAAACACGGTGAAAACTCATACCTTTAAGCACAGCATATATGAGCACTCTGATGTGGGTCTACACTGTCTCAGCACTTCAGATTATTACAGATACTATGATAATCCCCCCCACCCCCAAATCACTCCCCAACCCCCAAAGTAGCTCCACAACATGAGTTTATCAAGAAAACATATTCTATATTCTGTGACACCTGTTTTATTGAAAAAATATATGCTGTTGTCACTCCTCCTCAACCTACATTTACCTCAGTAAGTAAATTTCTATGAGGGGCCATAACATATTTCTTTGAAATAATATGCAAAATCAGCAAACTCCCCTTTACCACCTAATACGTTCAACTAAAACTATACCACTGATATTTGGTAGATATCTCCTTCTATAGCATTAAGTAGCTCACAAGTTCTGTCAGGACCAAAGTCAAAGTTGATGCTCAGACAGTGGTTGTTGGGTTCCTGTAGACACATGCTTGCACAGTGCTGCACTTGCTGTATGCTGGCAATACTCCTGATTGGTTCCACAACTAGTCTACCATCTCTGTAGTCAGAGAATTTATCTAGTGGTTCTCCTGCAAGAAGAAAAGCTCAGAAATTATCATAATTTTCCAAAATACAGTCAACTCAAACTGGAAGTTCATCTTAAAGTACAGGTCTACCTCATTATAACGCCCCTCAACATAACGCGTTTTCCGTTATAACGCGGTACCTGTCTTGGACCCCAAATTTTTCCCAAGGTACCATTTTCAGTGATTTTGGAAAAAAAAAAAAAATTTTTTTTTTTTTTTTTTTTCAGATCGCTGATTCAAAGCTGCTAGGTGAACGAGAAATTATGTTGTTGTTTGTAAAAATAATTATGAATAAAGTACTTACATGATAATTGTTTGATCTTTGTTTGTTTTCGCCCTAATTACCCTTGATCGCCCCACGTGTACAAGCCATTATTATTGTGTTTTGTTTTGAAGGTACGCCGAGCATATTCACACATAATTAGGTAAATTGCAATGACAGCAAAACTTATGTAACACCTGAATAATTACCTTATTTATTGACTGATGACCGCATGCTTAAAGGAATGAAAACTTTCATAATTATCCCTTAAAAACCTGGAATACACTTCAAACACGCCGAACTCGCAGTTTGAAGGCGCCGCCATTGTTGTCGTTGCATAAAATTAACAATCAGCCAATCAGAGTGAGCGAGAGGATTTATGGGTAAAAGAATGTGTAATTGACTAATTGAGTTAAAGTGCGCGATGCAGATAAAAATTGTCCGACTTTGGTCATTCATTCATTCAGTAAATTTGAAACCATACTGCATAATGGAGACTCCAAGAAAGAAACATAAAGCCTTCTCCGTGAAAGACACGGATAATTTTGGTCCGATGATACTGTACCCCAACACTGCAATGTTAAGTTACATGATCACCAGAAATCTGCCAAGATGGCGTCTTGTGGAATTTAAAAACGAAACACATGTGTTACTTAGCATATTTTATTGACAAGACAGTTTAATAATATGATTGGAACAATGTGATACATGCTGTGAGTGTTTATCTATCTAGCAATACAACAATACATATCAAAAACCATTATTTACGTCAAACATTGACTCAAACCACCAACACACACAACCGTTAGGGCAAAATCGAAGTCAGTCGAGCTTGTGTTGGTAGCCCCCTCATCCTAATCACAATAACGCGTTTCACTTATAACGCGGTCGAGATCTATGGACCCCACCCATTGCGTTATAATGAGGTAGACCTGTACTGATATCTAAGTAAATTTTATGGTCCCAGAAACTTAACTTTGAGATACCGGTAGTTTGAGGTAACAGGGGTTGAAATGTAAAGACAAGAGGCCCAAATGGGCCTGATATCGCTCACCTGGCTATTGTGCAACAGAACCATTCTGATACAAAATTGGTCCAATTCCACTGAGAATTTCTCATTTTCACATTTTGCTACTTTTAGTAACAGAGGCCAACTTGCCTGGACTTTATATATTTACTTTTGAAACACCTCAATGCAAGAATCATTTTGCCACAAATTTCATCAAAATCCATTCAGGGGTTACTGAGATATTGCCAGTTTCATGTTTTGTGCTATTTTTAGTAACGGCAGATGGCGGCCATCTTGGATTGCTAAAATGCAAAAAATCGAAAAGCCTTCATGCAAGGACCATTTTGACACAAATTTGGTCAAATTCCATTGAGATTTTCTGATTTTCACATTTTTTCTATTTTTAGTAACAGAGGCCAATATGACTGGTCTTACAGTTAGATATTTTTGAAACACCTCAATGCAAGAATCATTTTGACACAAATTTCGTCAAAATCCATTCAGCGGTTACTGAGATATTGTCATTTTTATGTTTTGTGCTATTTTTAGTAACGGCAAATGGCGGCCATCTTGGAATGCCAAAATGCAAAAAATCGAAAAAGCTTAATGAAAAGACCATTCTGACACAAAATTAATCCAACTCCATTGAGATTTTCTAATTTTCACATTTTTCTATTTTTAGTAACAGAGGCCAATATGAATGGTCTACAGTTAGATATTATTGAAACATCTCAATGCAAGAATCATTTTGACACAAATTTCGTCAAAATCCATTCAGCGGTTACTGAGATATTGTCATTTTCATGTTTTGTGCTATTTTTAGTAACGGCAGATGGCGGCCATCTTGGATGCCAAATTGCAATTAATCAAAACGACTTCATGCAAGGAACATTCTGACACAAAATTGGTCCAATTCCATTTAAGGGTTCTGGAGTAATTGTCATTTTTATGTCTGTGCTATTTTTAGTAACACCAGATGGCGGCCATCTTGGAATGCCGAATTGCAATTAATTGAAACGGCTTCATGCAAGGAACATTCTGACACAAAATTGGTCCAATTCCATTCAAGGGTTCTTGAGTAATTGTCATTTTTATGTTTGTGCTATTTTTAGTAACGTCCCCCATGGCGGCCATCTTGGATAGTCAACTGGCACAAATTTGAAATAATTCCATTCAAGAACCAATTCTGACCAAATCTGGTCAGAATTGGTTGCATTTTCTTTAGACATTGACATTTGAGCAAAATCGGCCTTGTAAACGCTAAGTAGGTCACTGTGACCTAATTCCGCTATAGATTTTTTTCATTTTTACAATTTTTAATACCAAGGTCCCACTTATGTTCCATGCAAACTTTCAACCAAATATACCAAATGGTTCTGGAGAAGAAGTTGATTTTGTTGTTTTTGCTATTTTTAGTAACAGCAGCCATCTTGGATTCTTGACCTGACCCAATTTTACAATTTTGAAACCCTGCAGTCTGGTCATGCTCCATGTGAAATTTGAGATCCATGGGCTCAGTGGTTTTAGAGAAGAAGTTGTTTGAAGTTGTTTAAATAGGTCATTTTTTGACATTGGCATTTGAGCAAAATTACACACTTAAACAGAAAGTAGGTCACTGTGACAAAACACCGCTACAGATTTTTTTCATTTTTACAATTTTGAATACCAAGGTTTCACTGATGTTCCATGCCAAAATTCAGACAAATATACCCAGTGGTTCTGGAGAAGAAGTTTATTTTGTTGTTTTTGCTATTTTTAGTAACAGCGGCCATCTTGGATTTTCAACCTGACCCAATTTTACAATTCTGAGACCCTGGAGTCAGGTCATGCTCCATGTGAAATTTGAGAACCATGGGACCAGTAGTTTTACAGAAGAAGATGTTTGAATATTTGTTTTTAGGTGTTGACGGACAAATTCCGTGACGACGCACGCCGGACGCATTGGTATGACAATAGCTCACTATGGCCCTTCGGGCCAGGTGAGCTAAAAAAACAGGAAATGTGTTCAAACTATTCTTTGATATAAGAGGGTAATTTCAGAGCCCTAGATAAGAGGGAGTATTTTGTGATAATTAGGGATAATTTTTGTTGATTCTGAATAAAAACATATGTTGTGACCCCTCATCTGAACCGTCTCGATGAGACAGTTCAGATGAGGGGTCACAACGTATGGTTTCAATGAGAAATAAAGAAAATAATCCCTCAATTATCATCAAATACCCCTCTTATCTAGAGCTCTGACTTCGCCCTTATTTGGTGTATAGCTATGAAGGAATCTGATGGTTTATTGGCAATTTACATCTAAAACCTGAGAATAATGTCCTTTGAAGGTTTAAAACCCAGAATTTCTTTTATTTCAACTATCTATGGATAACAAAAGAGAAAATAGCAATGTAAGTCAAACTGATACCATGAACTATATCAGCTGAACTCAGCTGTTGGTAATTCATCAAATCAAAACATAAGCACAAAACAAAAAGACTGCCACTGTATAGGCTATGGGAAACATAGGCTATGGGAAACTTTAGCTATCTAAGCTGCATATTTATGAGGTACTGTAAAAATTCTAAGTACTGGGACAGATAGGTCTGAGCAAACAGTGCAGACCCAGATCAGACCGCTCCTTTAGGAGCAGTCTGATCAGGGCCTACACTGTTTCCATACCCTCTGCATCCTTTGGATGCATTACGGCATTGTACAACCAAACTGTTCCATCTTTAGGGTAATTGCGGTAATTATTTGGGTATCTGTATTTATTAAGTTTTACTGTACCTGAATCTGAGACAACCCTTTGTGTCAGTGAAGTTTGTCTCCATGAGTGAACCTGATCCCCGTAACTTCCTCTCCCATATCCCACTCCAACAAAAGCTGATGTAATTTCTGAGTCGTCATGGCCTACAAAAGTAGCTTTGACAGTTGTTGGATTGCTGGATGCCATAAACTCCGCCATCATTCTGCCCGTCGGAAGAGTAACATCAAATGTTGGCAGCGAACAAGTGACACTAGCTCCAGTCCCTGCTTTGTTTTCAGCATTTACAGTGAAGTAAAGTGGCTTGCCTGTTACGTCTAACGTCTGTTCAAAAAAGAGAAGCTAGTACTGTCAATTGTCAAATATTTGTGAAAGTCATACTTTTGCAGAACTTTGTACAGCTTTTGCTAAAACTTACAGATTTTAATTTTACAAAATTTGCAAGTTTTATTTTTGCAAAAGTTTACAACTTTGTTTGCTTTTTTTTTCTTTTTTTTTTGTATGCAAAATTCTACAAACTTAATGTTTTTCTTTTTCTTTTTGCAAAATTCTTACTGTTTTAATTTTGCATACTTTTACACATTGCCAAACATGTCTTCGTTTTTGCAAAATTTCACAAGTTTTGTTTTGGCAAAATTTTGCTTAAACTTGGCAAATGTTTTGTGAAAATAAAACTATTGCAAAATGCTTATGGCCTTTATCAATCCTAGGAGCCATAATGAGAAAATGTGAAACCAATTTTTTGTGACTACATGTACATGTATTTTCTTTAATACTAAGTCACAAAATTATGCATCTTTAAAAATCTCTTTTGGTGGGCTGACCAAATTTACACACTGGGAATCTGGAAATTAGAGCTTTGCGAAGTAGTTCCTTGAATTCTAAAATTTAAGGGTTTGCAACTAAGAAGCTGTATATATCATAATAAAATGAAAGATTACCATCATCA
This sequence comes from Ctena decussata, assembly GCA_963989385.1. Taxonomy (NCBI): domain Eukaryota; kingdom Metazoa; phylum Mollusca; class Bivalvia; order Lucinida; family Lucinidae; genus Ctena; species Ctena decussata. The sequence continues at coordinate 78,099,518 of OZ022499.1, read as the reverse complement.
TCACTGTAGCTTCTCCACCCAGTTCCTCTCTTTCAATCACATCACTGCCGGCGGGAAACGTTCCCACATCAAGGAATAATTTCAGATCACTCTTGTCATCAGATGCTGCCACAGATATTTGGAAACCAGGCTCTGTGTAGTCTTGGTTTGCTATCTGTTCTACATCACAAGCACTGGATGCCACCTGGGAGTCCAAGAATAATAGTGTTTTTACTGTACCATATGAGCCGCGACATGAGAAAACCAACAAAGTGGTTGTGCGCCCAGTGCAGACTCAGATCAGCCTTGGCATCTGCCCAGTCAGATCAGACTCTTCGCTAAGCACTTAGGGTAAGCTGAGAGTCTAAGCTACTTCCATGCATACAACGAAGACTTTGATCAAACTGGGCAGATGCCCAGGCTGATCTGAGTCTGCGCTGGGCAAACAACCACATTGTTGGTTTTCTTGTGTCGTGGCTCATATTTATTTGGCTATAAAATGCTGTTTTTCTCTAGAATGACCCCAAATATCTAAATCAGTCTTATGAAATTGAGCGAGCTATGAGACTGGTTTTCCCCTTCCAATCTCAAAATGCTAGATCTGTCTTATAAGATGTATCTAAATTTTTGGGATGGTTCTGGAAGAGAAAAACTCTGTCTTATAACAAAAGAATGTGGTAGCCAGGAAATGATTGAAAATGCTGAAATTTAGCTGAAAAAGCTGAAATTTAGCTGAAATTCATTACCTTAATGCATACCTGTCAAAATGAGATGCCAACATTTTAAGTATTTGGGTTGAACGGATACACTGTCAGGACAAGCATGTCTGCCATTATCAGTGTTGCCTCCCTTCACATTTAGGGTCAACTTGTAATGACATACTTTCAAGGCTGTGTGCCTGCAGGCAATAATCTGACTAACAACATGGAATTAAATGACTTGAGAATAATTATTTGTTTGAAAATCTGAAAACTCTGTTGAAAAAAATTCGGTCTGTAATGTCACTGAAAAATTGGTGGACCATGGCATACACTGTTTGGCATGCTCCAGAACAAATGACGCTATATCTGTTACCATAGCAACTAAGTATTTATATTGATGTCTAAGTGACATCATTGAGACATCATTCAGCCAAGGTACTAGGCACAATAGTTGGTAATTCAGAAGTTGCCATGGTAATGGATCTATAGCGTGATCTCACATATAATTCCAGAGCCATGTTCCTCTCGAATTATAAGTGAGATGCTTACCGAAATTCACATAATTGAAAAGTATGATTTTCTCAAATGTATAATTCATTCTCAAATAAATCAATTCTCTAACATGCAGCATTTCTATCTTTTTATTACTTATCCTCATGAGCTATTATATTGGGACACCTAAAAACCATTCATTTTCCATTTGGGACAAATGGAAAATTAATGGTTTTAACCACATTAGGGTATAAAAAACACATTACATTTCCAACAGCCCCGTTGCTTATGGGTTCCTGAACAACGGGAGAGAACTGTGGTGGAGATTCATCTTCCTCTTTTGTTGACACATCAATGATCCTCTTCTTAATTAATGGTGTCTGATACTTCCAAAGTTGCTTCTCGAACACTATCTCTCTGATTGAGCCAACCAATGGAATTCGTATCTCTATGGTAACTTGAGCATAGAGCGTCAGTTTCAAGGGAATTAACTCTAGATCCATTGTCATTCTGTAAAATATTATACGACACAATAATCAATAGTCATACTTTAAAACTTAAAACAATAGTACTTTGGACGTAAACCCAAGAACATGGTGCAATAAAAGCCCCTGGATATGGGTTGCCGTTTTACTATTTATTCCCTATATATGGACAACCATCAATCAATTTTTGGATATCCATAATTCAATTTATGGATATCTATTATTCAATTTTTGGATATCCAAAAATCTGCTGTATTTTTGGATAACCATAAATCAAATAATGAATATTCAATAATTGATTAATGGATATCCATAATTCAATTTATGGATGTCCAAAAATACTGCAGATTTTTGGACATCCTAAAACTGAATAATGGATATCCATAATTCAAATTATGGATATCCATAATCTGATTTATGGATATCAATAAATCGAAATATATGGATATCCATAATTCATTTTTGGATATCTGTAATTCTTTTTTTGATATCCATTATTCATTTTTGGATATTACAAAATAATATTGGATATCCAAAATTCAATTTATGAATATCCAAAAATCGTAAAACGTATTTTCTATTTTTGGATATCCATAATTTTTTGGATATCCATAAATCTGTTATTAGCATTTTTGCATCCCTTCTCAATGGTGGTCAACTGGTAATGGAAAGAAATTGCCCTCATTAAATCAAATTCTTTCTTATGAGAGTAGATCCCATATCATCCAGGCAGGCAAAGGGCAATCACAAAAGTTGGCTTTATTTTTAATATTGGAAAAACACATACCAGAAACATTAAGTATACCCAGTAACTTTTTTTTCTCTCCATAAAGATGTTACAAGAGTTGTCAGAAGACAACAAAGCGCGCCTTATGGGTGCCTGATTCTCAAAGTCACCAAGACCTACAAATATATCAGGTCATCTGCAGTGTCAGACTGAGCCATTATCCCAGGTATATGATGAATACATACTTAATACACCTAAAATATGAAGCCAATCACTGAATTATAAAAGTTATGTTAGAGTGACCTCAAATTCCCAAATATGATGTTAATCTATAAACAGCTTTGGAGACACAAGGCAAAATCACTGAACCATGAAATATAGGTCACAGTGATCTATAAATAATATGAGGTCATTCGGGATGTCAGACCGATCCACTATGCCAGATGTGATGTTAATCTATCAAACAGTGCTTGAAATATAAGACAAAATCACTGGACCATGAACAAAGGTCAAGGGCACAGGTGTCAGCATGGTAGCTCTGCAGCTGCTGCAATTATAGGGATATGCTATTTGACCAAGTATCAAGTCTCTTCTGTCAAAGGTTTCATCAAAACTAAAAATTTTGCCTTAAAAACAGTGCCAAACAGCAAAGTCAGTCAACCGTAACATATAGGTCAAGGACATACAATTGTGTCATGCAGCTATTGCAGTCATATGGATGTATATATGTACCAAGTATGATGATTGTAGCTGCTGTAGTTTCTAAGATACAGAGTTGAACATGGAGCTAAACGCAATTGTTAACCTTGGTTAACCTGATCACGGACGCCGACGAGGACGCTGACGGGTACGCTAACGCTGACGCTAATGCTAACGCATACTCGGACTACGACGCCGGGGGTATAGCATAAGCTCTCCTTTGCTTCGCAAAGGCGCACTAAAAATGCAGTTATTCAAGGCTGACATGTATTTACTAGCCAAGGAAATACAGTATATCTGCCAAAATCAGCACACATGTTCAAAATGTTAATATTTTGCTAACAGTCTTTTTGAAAAAAAAAAAAAAAAAAAAAAATGTTTTAACATGCATATTTCAATTTTCCAAAGGTTCTGTTTCATTCAGAAGATTAGTATAATATAACAATAAAATTTTGTCCAATTTGTTTTTAAGATTAAATGCAACCACGTGGTGCATTCAACAGTAAAAATAAACAGAGCCAAGTTTGCTACTAACGATCACTTAGCAGGGATGACAGAATTAAGGCAGCAATAGTTTACCATAATAATTCGACTACAATAACCTTAATACAGTCAACTCTCGTTATCTCAAACACTGATATCTCAAAGTACCTCTTATATTAAAGGATATAGTTTGAGTGTATTTTCTATTTTGATTAACATTTCAACTCCTGCTGTCTCAAACTACTGATATCTCAAAGTACCTCTTATATAAAAGGATATAGTTTGAGTATATTCTCTATTTTGATTAACATTTCCAAACCTGCTGTCTCAAACTACTGATATCTCAAAGTAAATTTTCTGGGACCAGAAAATTTACTTTGAGGTATCAGTAGTTTGGGATGAACTTCAGCTTTGAGATATCGAGTCGACTGTATCTAAATCAGTCTTGTGTAATTCTGCTACAAGATGGGTTTTTCATCCAAAGGAACCCCCAAAAACCTAGATCCATCTTATATGTTGGCTCTAGATTTTGGGGTTGTTTCGGAGGGGAATGACGCCCACCCCACATACCCCCACCCCCATCTTCTAACTGAATATATAGTATTTGTTCTTTTGCTGCATCTTCTATTACAGTTGGAGGACACAACTGAAAGCAAAAGCATCACAGCGAGCACGACGTCGAAATGTGTTGCACTGACATCCATGAAACGTCATAACTTTGCATTGATGTCAGTGCGATGTAATTCAACGTCATGTGCCTGCTGGGATGTGAAAACACCCCTACTGTGTTCTCATCAAAGAGTGTGTGCTTAATAAAGCACTTTAACTGCTCATACCAGCTACTTACGTCACATCAAATGGGAATTTTGCAAACATTATTTCAGCATTTGTTGGGAACTGAAGGTTCAGGATATCTCCCTCCAGTAACATCTTAGCGTATATGATATTTCCAATAGCAACACTTCCATAGCATGTCAAACCGCCATATGGTAGTAGCTCAGCCCCCAGGGACATTCCAACAATATTGGCACTGAGTCCTACATCCATCCCGTAATACCCACCAGCTCCAAACTCTGTGAAACAAAGTAGAATGTGCACATCATACCATATCAGAAAGAAGTAACAAATTTTCAAAAAACATAAACATACTTCAATATTGGAAAGTATCAGTTGGGGAGCTTGGCTATGGTGCAAAAGTTTGTAGATATGACTCCCCATAAGGCCAGTCAGCAACTGAAAAACTCTGTGAACCCAGAAGTAAATATTTTTTTTTTGTTGTTGTTGTTTTGAATCAGAGACAGTTAAAGGCAGTGAAAGGAATAGGGTAGGCTCTGTCTTTCATATGCTGTGCCCAAGATATGGTGGGCCTCTGACACCTACAGCAAAGTCTTTCTTTCTTTTAAGAGTAGACCAATATGGATGGGCTTCTTCATCCATGGAAGCAACCATGAAGTCACAAAAATTAGCCCCCTTTGTAAAAAGGGCAGGAAAACATGGATGTGTAACCATACACCTTAAAAACACATAATATGGCCCCGAGGTTATAAAACTTTTCTCATGCTCAACTCAGCTGAGCGTGAAATTTTATCTGTTAATATATAGCAAATTATTGATAAGTACAGTTGTTTTCTTGCTCAATTTAGCTGAGTATGAAATTTTCTCTGCTTATGAATATGCAAATGCCAACATTACATGTAGTTGGCATTTTCATATTTATCAGAAGAGAAAATTTCTTGCTCAGCTGGGTTTTATAACCTCGGGGCCTTGTCGCATCACCAGTTTAGAAGATATAGTGAGATATATGGACAATATATAGGACATTCAGGTCATACACCATAATAATCTTGTGTATTGACATTTTTCTAGAAATAATCATTTCACCAATCATGTGAGAAAATCCCTGTTAACAGCTGAGTTTTATTTTCTGTCTTTGCCTGCAGTCTCAGTCTAGGCTCTGCTACTTGTCTCATTTTGTCAGTCAGCCAAATCATGCTATCATGTTTATGAAACTGTCGGCCACTGCTATACCTGATATGTTGCAGTGAATTTCTAACTTTCAGCCAGGCCCCGAGGTAATAAAACTTTCTTCATGCTCAGCTGAGTCAAGCAGGAAATTTTTCCTGCTAATAAATAGCATATTACTGATAAGTACAGTTGTTTTCATGGTCAGTTTTGCTGAGTATGAAATTTTCTCTGCTTATGAATATGAAAATGCCAAGATTAGTTGGCATTTTCATATTTATCAGCAGAGAACATTTCATGCTCAGCTGAGTTGAGCATGAAAAAGGTTTTATAACTCGGGGCCTGTTATATGAAATGCATGCATAAGATGAAACTACCAATAGAAAATTAGCTGGCACATATTGTTATGGTATGGACAAAGGATTTAAATTATTAAAATCCAGTGGACATACTGCTATTGTTATTAATTATGCTTAAGAAAATATAATCAATGATGGCACTGCGACCTCAACAAGGCTTTGGTTCAGAATACTGAATTCTCATGCATCCCAAGACTCACATGGGACCAAATACATGTTGTCCTGAAACTTCCAAAGATTTCCTTGTCTTAGTCTCAAACCCACCACAGATTCTGTTGCTCTTGAACAAGAACCTGATAGAGATATTAAAGTTTATTTAAAGATTCCAACAGCTATTTTAGAATATTACTTGCCCTCACACTGCTCTCAATGAGACTGGATTTCAGTGAACATTCCATGGCGATTCCACAAAATAGGCTACGAATGTGGATGCATGCTTATTAATGGTGCACAAGGTGCTTGACTCCAAGTATTTACTGAAAATCCGAGAAGACTGAATGTATAATATAATAACACCGTCCACTGCTCCAACATACAGCGTTTTATCGTCTAAATTTTGCCTTTAATGCGTCACATCGAAGAAAAGTTTCGTGCGATACGGCATTGCTCTTGATCTGGTTCCCGTCATCAATTTTCTCAATGCGTGTATAAAAACCCCTCCCAAATTCCGAACTCTGCTGCGCGTATAAAACCCCCTCCCTAATTCCGAACTCTATCTTCCTTCTATGTTGAGTACGACCATTCAGCATTCTTGTTATAAAGCAATTGTCTCATCGATATAAAACTACTGATAAGGAAGGAAAAATAATAGTAATAGGTCCATAAATATGTCAAAGCCAAACTACTGACAAGGAAGGAAAAATTATAATAAATCCATAAATATGAACTTAATATTATAATTTTTCCTTCCTTGTCAGTATTTGACATTGTGTGTGTATTTCTCTGTAAAAAAAACACATACCTATGGACTTATTATTATAATTTTTCCTTCCTTGTCAAGATTTGACATTTCATGTATCTTAGGAATGTGGAAACATCCCTATGTGTCTATTGGAGTCTATGTTAATTTGTACATTCAACCTTATTTAGTATTTAATTGCTAGCAGGAGATGGTCCTCACAAGCCTTGGGCTTTCGACCAAATCCTGATCTATTGCTTCTGTACCTTAGTTGAAATTTTGATTAATAAAATATTGTTTAAACCAAACATCCCTATATAGTGATGTTTCCACATTTTTTAGATTTCCCATATTTTGCATAAATTTTCTTTCAACATTCTTTAGCCAAGGCAAATCTATGTTATTGTAAGAATGTGGAAACATCACTATATAGAGACGTTTCCACATTTCAAAAGTAACAAAAATATGCCTTGGCTAAAAAATGTGGAAACGTCTCTATATAGCGACGTTTCCACATTTCTAAAATAACAAAAATATGCTATATAGCGATGTTTCCACATTCCTAAAATAACAAAAATATGCCTTGGCTGAAAATTGTGGAAACGTCGCTATATAGGGATGTTTCCACATTCCTAAATAACAAGTGAAATCTTTGAGAAGTCAAAATATTGACAAGGAAGGAAAAAATATAATAATAAGTCCATAAATATGTCTTGTCATAAAGAGACAAGTCTTGACTAGAGAAAAATTAAAGCTATAAATGACTAAACAATGTAAGAAATACAAATGTTGTAAAACACTCTATCCTACACGGTTGTTCTAGATGGGAGGTAAACCAAGAAACAACATTAACCACTATGGGTAAAAGCCGGTACTTATGAAAGCCGGGAACCATCAACTTGTAGCCAAACAGGAAAAGAGCCTTTCAGGATTGAATCCGTTGTAAACAATCAACATTTTACGAAAGAAAAACATCTTACTAGCCATTTTAATATATGTAACAACTTGTGGATACACCCTGAAGACATTCCAATTGAAGTCAAGGCATCTTATTGTAATTTATCTCTTATAAGCGACGTTTCCACATTCGTAGCCTATTTTGTGGGAATGCCCATTCCATGATAAAATTTCTTGTTTCTCAATAAAGTCACATACAGTGGCCCCTCGTTGAATGGCCTTTAAACTGCCTCTATATTTATATCATAAATTACTGCCTGTCAATAGAAGTTAAAGGTGAATGGATACATGATACTCGTTCAGGGGGAATAACTCTTGCCATTTTTTGATTTTATGCCCTTCCCAATGAGGGTCAATTCATAACATCATTGAAAAAATTGGTGGAGCAAGGCGTACACTGTTTGCCATGCTCAAGAACTAATGACGGCCCGCCAACAGAAGTTATAGGTGAATGGATACATGGATACACATCCAGGGGGAGTAACTCTTGCCATGTTCAATTTTACGTCCTTCCAAATGAGGGTCAATTCTTAAAGGAAAGAATTTGCTCCTACAGGAGCAAATTCTTTCCTTTAAGAGAAGACCCTATTTTGGAAAGGATATGTCATCCAGGGAAGCATACAGAAACATAGGAAACTTGCAAAGATTGTTTCCCTTTTTTAAAATGACCCAAAAAACATGGAGTTGTCACCAGTCACCCTAATTCATAGTTCCAAAAACCACGCCTACTTTAAACAGGTATACAACCTTCCATTAACTGAAAGGTAAAATCATGGACTTATTATGGACATTTAACATGTGTGATTTTGTTTGTGGGACTATATCATGTGCTAAGTTGTCGTTGCATTGCGAATTGGCCAATTATACACTATCAGGTGACTTTTGAAAGACATTATGGGTGTCGCCTGGAACATACCAAATAATACAGTTATAAATCCTCCAAGTGGGAATATATGTTGGTAGGAAAAGAATGTAACGTCTTTTCTTGGGAAGTTAAAAGATCCAGTGATTGTCAGGTCAAACATCTTGAATATACTCTCAATCTCAACTGAAGCCGCTTTATCCATAAACTCGGAATACTGAAATAGAAGATTTGCTAATTTAACATAGTGCGCCTACATAAGAAATGGAAATCTTTTCATTTTATTCTACAACAATTCACTGTTTCTGAGCGTGTAAATCTAACTGCTGATGTCACTGGCAATTACTGACAACTTTTGTGACATTCTGATGATGTTTTTCGATGTTAAGATGGTGCAGTGTCTTTGTTTGTCTCTAAAATTTTCATAACACAAAACACAAAAATTAGTGGCATAGCCTTTAGAATGTACCAATTTTGAAAATTCAATATTAACACATGAACTTTAACTTAATTTCCACCAAACTATACTTACTATAGCCTTGGCAAGTTCAATGAAATCTTTCACAATCTGCTGTATAAGGAAAGGATCCACTTTGTTAGTCTCCAACATAGCCTCTAAGTCTCCAATGGTCATGCCCGCCAGCTGTTCCCCAAGCAGTTTTGTCCCCTCTTTAGACAGACCCTTACCGACAATAAATATCTGCTCAGCTCTTCCAGCAATGTCATTCACGTCATCAAAGAAATTGAGTATGGACTCCGCTGTAGAAGAAACAACAGAAATGGACATAATTTGAATCTTTTTCTGAGAGGTGTCATACAGAAAACACAAACAGTGGAGACTCAGATCAGCCTTTTTTGTACAGAGTGTAAAGACGCTTGGTTATGGCGCAGAAAGTCACATTCCTGCCAAATTTTCAATTAACAAAAGAGTGAGACTGCGCATGAAGCCTCGATCAGCCCCCTTTTTCTATGTTAGTTCATTCGCGGAGAAACCCATTGACAATGGAAAAGAGTGAGATTTCAGTGTCATTTTTTTCTCTTTATGTGAAACTAGAGATTGGGGATGGCAGTGGGGAGGAGTAGGATCAGTAGGTAGTTCTTAAATGAAGGTAAACATCAAGTATTCTTATTTACAGTTTTTATTTTACTAAAATTTTATACATTGAGTTTGTGAAAATGATCTGCTTTCAAAAATGGCAAGTTATATTCTGCAATGAAGTTGCTAAAGAGAGTTTCAGCTCTGATAACATCTTGATGTGTCTTAGTAACAACAAAATCAGAGACCAATTGCAGAAGTTTTGACGTTTTCAATGACCGACTGTGAAGATCTGTGTTACCGTGCTTTTTACATTGTTTTTTTCCGGCGTGGGAAACACTGAAATGCCTTTGGCAAAGTTAACAAAACACAAAGCTGTTGCCCTTCTCACTCTTGGTAACCCAGGTAAACTCGATCTCCCATCTATTTTGGTACTTTGATTTACCTTCGACGTTTACATTTTGTCAATATTGTACACAAAAACGGAAGTACACATTTGGTCGTTTTCGGCTCTATTCGCTATTGAATACTCGAGTTATTTTTACCCACGCTATTTTAAGACTATCGGGAGCTAAATATAGATTCAGTGACCGAGATTGTGCCAATGTAGAGGAAGTTGAGACAAAAGACGTTTTTGACAATCAAGAGAGCACAAAAAAAGACTTTTTTTTTAGTATTCTCCGGTTTAAAGTGAAATTGTGAGCAAGCCAAGGAAGTGTGAGTTATGGCTATATTTCAAAACACGACTGTGAGGTCATGGGAGGTGTCCAAATTCCTGAGGGTCACGCACAAATCGTGAAATTTGGCAGGTATGAAGTAACCGGAGGGTCATGAGATCGCATCCTAGTTTCGCATTCGAAGACTGGAAAACTCGATTGCATGAGGCTGCTAGGCTGAGGGCGATAGTGTACTGGGTCTTCCACAGCACAGAGAGGCAACAGACTGAACTTTTGCCTGCAGAAGGCATGAAATAGTTGTATACTGTCATGAGGGTCACTGTTCGGCATCATGAGGCTTGCCAGGTGATGCTGGACAGTGATCTTGAGAAACAGATTTTCTTTTTTATCTGCAGCTCACATCTATGACAGGTACCTTTTTATTGCATAGCTTAAGATCTACAGCATTTGATTTTAAATGAAGAACTTATGCAGTTATTTTAATACCCAACCAATGCAAAACCATGTATCCAAAATGCCTCTGACATCATCTAGAATGTGACCGGGCAATATTCAAAATATCGCCCACTAACTCTGTGTTATGTTTAAATGGGTGATGTCACTTACTGGATGAAAGTCAAACATACTGACTGGTCATGTGGGATGAACGGGAACACAACAGTAAATAGTTAAAAAAATGTAATTACTCTATATATAGTAGGCTGGGTAATAAATTGTTCTATCTGCACCTCGCATCTATGAAAAATATTCAATACTTACTGCCTTCAACAGTAACACTAGAAGTAGCATGTCCATGATTCTTTGAGAATCCCAGTGAGTTAGGATTATTAGACCCCATGGCCTTTACTGCCCCTTTATTACTCACGCTCTTCTCTCCATCCCCCAAAGGCTCAACTTCAAAGTATGCTTCTCTTTCTGCCTCCTGTAACATTTAAATAGCGGATGACAAACTTGTTATTTACCTGATTACCCTAAAATTTCGGACACCCAGAAGTCAGATAATTTGTGTTTGAAAATTCAGAGAAACTAGATTTTACACACATGAATGCAACCAAATAATGCTAAGTGAATGGCAAACAATGTAAACTCTGATCAAACTGCTCCAACAGGAGCAGTTTGATCTGGGTCTACATTGTTTGCTCAGATCTGTTGTCCGAATATTTAGGGTCATTACCGTATTTTTTTTTCAGTTTTCATAGGAAGCAGGGCTTGACATTTGTTTCAAATCAAAGGATCTCTTACAGATCAGTGCAAATTTTTGCACCGCAAGCTCCTCACAATTTTTGCCAACAAATGGCAGTAGTTTTGCGGACAACCTGTTTGCATTATTTAGAGTCTAAAATATAGTCAATCAGCCACTGCCAAAATACCTCTAAAAATAGTACTGGTGTTAAGCTGAATGGAAATACTTTCAGAAGAAGCATCTCTATCATTTTTTGCCATTCTTCTCAGTATGGGTCAACTCTTAAAGGAAAAGTATTTTGCTGCTAGAAGTAGACCCCATTTCAAACGGATATCTCATCCAGAGAAGCAAACAGGAATTCATGCAAGTTATTGTAACATTATCTTCAGAAAAGAGGGAGGGGGCATTTATTAGAGCAGGGGCATTTATTAGAATTAATACGGTAGATACTTTTTTTCCAACAAGAATAACATCTTTTCCATCCTGTACTGACCACAGAATGTTCTCAACAGTTTTCATAACTGACTCTTCTCTCTTTCAATTTAATATGTATGGGCACACCGCCCACTTTTCCACCATTTTTACAAAGAGAAACAACTTCTGTGACTTCCTGTATGCTTCTTAATGGATGTCGCTTTCCAAAATGGGGTCTTCTCTTGAATGAAAAAAATTCTTCTAGTGGAGAAAACTCTTTCCATATAAGAGTTGACCCTCATTGGGAAGGGTAGCAAAGATGAAAATGGCAGAGTTACAGCCCCTGTATGTGTATCCATCAAAATAAATAGGTCCTTGTGTCAAGCCAGTTGCTATTTTTAATTTCTTTTTGTGAAACTGTTGACTGCAAATACTGCAGACCCGTATCAGACTGCTCTTCTAGAGCAGTCTGATCTGGGTCTTCCCTGTTTGCTCATATACGGGGCAAATATAGTAGTCTTTCTAGCTTCTTACCTCCCTTGCCTTTATTTCTGCAACATACTGTTGTATCTCATTATCATCTACTCCGGATTCTATAAGTTCTCTAATTTTGGCCTGTACATCATTTTCTGCAGAACTGTCAATCAGAAATTAGTATGACATGGCTACAGATTTTCACATATGAAATTCACATATACATATAATTTTTTTTTTTGATAAACATCTTTTTAAGTTGTATTTCCAGATTCCTTTGCACCAAATTCTTCAGCAATTTTAGCTAGTTAATGAAGCAATACATTTTCAAACATATTGTAGGCAAAATCATTGCCATTGTTTTCAGGAAAAATATTAGCACACTAGTTTTATATGTACTGCAAGATCTAATCTTTGACTAACAACTTTGTTCAGGTAATGATGCTCTAAACAACTGGGCCCTGAACATCAAGCTGTTCAATGCTTTCAGAAACAGTTGGATCAAGGACTACACTGTTTGAAATTTCACTAAGTGTCTTATGTTAAAAATAACTGAAATACCCCCCCCCCCCATTTTATTGAGGGATGAAGCTTACAAAAATTATAACAACAGTTGTTGCCCCCCCCACCCCCCCACCCCGATTTTATTGAGGGATGAAGCTTACAAAAATTATAACAACAGTTGTTGCTTTTAAAAGCATTTGAGTCACAAAATGATATTTAATTTTTCAGAACATTCACCGTATAATGCTTTTACTGTCCTACCTTTCGGCACTTCGTCGTCTTCTCTTTCTCTTCACGGTACAGTCAGGTTTCTTCAATTCTTGTTCAATCAGAAACTGCACATCTTGGCAGGAGTACTCTGCACCAGTACACACCACTAAGGTAGCATTTATACTATAGGATGCAGCCGCCTCACTGACGGAATACTGTAGCTTCAGGGCAGACCCAATTTTGTGCTCATGCAATGTGTCTGTTAGATGAAACACAGATCAGTAATAATGTCCTCGTTGTAAAAATGAGCTACTCAAGGCAGAAAGGTGCCTTTCATTAATCAGAAAAATATCATTTGAGCCGCGACACAACAAAACCAATAATGTGGTTGTGCGCCCATTGCAGACTCGGATTAGCCTGGGCATCCACCAAATCTGATCAGACTATTCGCTAAGCGCTTAAAGGGAAGCTAAGGGTCTAAGCTCCCTCCATGCGGACAGCGAAGACTCTGATCAGACTGGGCGGATGCCCAGGCTGATCTGAGTCTGCGCTGGGTGCACAACCACTTTGTTGGTTTTCTCGCATCGCCCTCATTTTATCTTTTTCTGTTATTCTGTTAACCAATGTATGCCTAGGGTCCCATAAAAATGACATAGGCAAACAGAGCAGACCCAGACTCGCTACACAGAAAGGACCTACTTTATTTACATCAAATTTACAGCAACTTTTTCAAAAATGATTAAAAAACCCCAAATAAACCAGACACCTTTAAAATGATGAATGGACTCATCCAACTTATAGGGTTAGCTGGTTGGTTGTTTTGGGTTTAACAGCCCTTTGAGACAGTATTTCAGTCTAGAAAGAAAAGAGAAATGATGGATGACAGAAAAAAAATATCCGAACAATCCCATCCGCACCTACTGCAAGCACAGTAGGCCCTTGCCCTACTTTTATCCAAGTAAGTGTGATGCCCCAGCACTGGACCCCAGCACCATCACCCAACCACCAACCAATTTATAGGGACAAGAGTTCACTATGAACAAATGGGTTATACAAACAAGAGTTTACTATGAATTAATGGGTTAAACACTTGAATCCTCAAAATCATGTTTCTACTGGTGCTGAAGATAATGTATCATTTAATTATCTCTGTTCACTCTTCTTATCTGGAGCATTGGTGCTGCATGGAAAAGCATGACCACTCTTTTCAGGCATGGAATATCAATCCATGTGCCATATTGTTGTTGTTGTTTTCTTGCTTATCGTCCAGGGTAAACAGCTATGGTCATGTCAGGACGGTCAGTTAACCTACACAATATTCCTGGGCAGGCTTAGACCTCATAAGTGGTTAACCAATACTAAGTGCACATACTTTCACCAGCAACTGACAACTGCCCGTCTTGAATCAGTGGAAGGAGAAATAAAAGTATGCGACTGGACCAGGTCTTGAACCCTGGGCCTCTGGCTCTTGAGTCAGATGCACTACCGACTGCGCTACATCTACATGTCATGTCAAATATTGAGATATATGTACATGTGGTACCACAGTAAGATGCATTGTAGGATCTGAGACTCATAAATAAATTGAATTACACTGTAATAATTCGGCTACAAGACCTTTTTTTGTCGTCTAGAATACCCCATATGTAATTCTTCTACACGATGGGTTGGTCCCTTCCGAAACAAACCCAAAAATCTAGATCCATCTTATAAGAAGGATCTAGACTTTTTGGGATGTTTTGGCGCAGAAAAAAAACGTTGTCTTATGACTCAAGAAATAAGGTATTCAGAATGATTCATAATGAAAGACACACTATTACGAGGTTCAGATGGAAGTTGTAAAAAAAAAAAAAAATCAAAATGAAATAAAACATATAAATAAATTTAGACAAATTAATTGAGCCGCAACATGAGAAAACCAACAAAGTGGTTGTGCGCCCAGCAAAGACTCAGATCAGCCTGGGCATGCGCCCAGTCTGATCAGAGTCTTCGCTGTCCGCATGAAGGTAGCTTAGACACTTAGCTACCCTTTAAACGTTTAGCGAAAAGTCTGAGCAGATTAGGCGGATGTCCAGGCTGATCTGAGTCGGTGCTGGGCGCACAACCACTTTGTTGGTTTTCTCGTGTCGCGGCTCAATTCTATGGTTGCCAAACCTTTAGCAAGTACAGCCAGATTCTTCTGCCAGGCCTTCTTTTCAAGCTTATAATTGAGAAATGTCTCGCAACTCAGCCGGAACTGAACAAACAAGTTTATCCTCGCTGTGTAGAAAAACGTGTCAATCACACAGGTAATAGTCTGACAATCCTCCACCTTGCATACCTGTCGTAAGAATGCTGGGAGTGGGATACTTGGACAATCTAGAATTAAAAATGACATGATTTTAGAGCAAAAATCTACATAAATCATAATATTAAGATGAACTGTAAATTGCAGTTCCCACAAGAGATGTTAACATGTTTTTTCTTTCCAAGTCTCCACATAGGTTAAAACACAGTCAGTTGCGTGTTGTGTATCAATGCAAATACCTCAAATACATGCACGGAATGTTTGTTTGTTCAAAATATGTATTCTTTATAACAGCAAATTCAGTTTAATGTCAAAATATTCAGGAACAAATGCCCTCATTCTAAAGAGGACCCACTGACCTTTGCCTAGTTTGCTTATTTATACCAATGCTGAAGTGTGTCTGTGCACAAATTTTGCTTTTAGTTAAAGAGCTGATGGAGTTTCACAAAACCTCTGAAAATGGTCAAACCAAAATTTTGGTTTATACCAAAATTTTGGTTTGACCACTTTCAGGAGCTTTGTGAGAACTCCATCAGTTTATCTGAAGTTCTGTACTAATAACTTTACATGAATTTATGAGCTGAACTGCATTATTACAGGTTGCCTAACTATCTATATTTTTTAATTTCCAGGGTTTTTTTTCCAATGGAATTGCACACCTACCAGGACCGCTGAGATAAAGCATAAAATAAACTGTTCTACTTACCAGAAGTATCCATGGGTAAGAAGTTCTCAGCAGATGGAATTTTCCAGAAGTCATGAGAAATATCTGTAATGCAAAATTAGATTTATCACAATTTTAGTCCCCCCTGATCAGTTCTCTTAAACATATTACGTGTATACCCACAGAGATTAGAGCAAGTGACCAGAACCTGTTTGCCACTTATTTTTTTTTCTCATCTCTGATTTGTACCTCCTATTTCTAACACTGCATGTGAACATGTAAAATCTAACTTATTCTATGACTAGAATTCCATGAAAACCAGAAGTCCTTGGAATTCTGGTTTTCATGGAATTCAGACATGACTTTTCTTTTTCTTAACACTTTAAGCACCAGTGATGAAAATAGCAGAATTTGCAAACAGCATAGATCTTGATGAGGCAGCTCATTATGAGCCGCCTCATCTAGATCTACACTGTTTGCCATCTAGTCTTTAAATTCTCAATACAAAATGTCTTGGACAAGGCACTTTTTTAATTTTTGCAGACATAATTTTTTTTGGCAGACGTAAATTTTTGTCGTCTGCTTTTTTGGTGCTTAAAGAGTTAAGAAAAACATATGCTGTGATCTCTCACTAGAAATGTCACATCTCGACAAGTTATTTTTAATGAGGTGTGGTAATACACATATGTTGTCACCTCTTGTTGCTCTGGCATTATGCCAACTCCAAGGGAATGAAAATCAGCCTTGTGCAGAAAAATCTTACCAAAATATGGTTGTCTGTCATCAGTGTTGTTGGCAGTAAAGTTGACACAGTCGGTGGGGTAATCTAGCAAGTGACTCTGAAACACTGTCACAGTCAGGTCACAAGCTCCCACAGGATCCGGACAGATCTTTAAGGACATATCAATGTTGAACTGCTTTGTCGACTGAACATTGTTCACAGTCACGCTGAAACAGAACAGTAACCATAATGACCATCCATACCATATTTACCCTTATATGTTTAAGTATGGAGACACCTAAACCCATTAATTTTCCATTTGTTCCAAATGGAAAATTAATGATATTTAGGTGTCCCAGTATTTAAAGCACATTAGGATATTTGGTTATAAGATAGAGTTTTACCATTCTAAAACAACCCCAAAAATTTAGATCCATCTTGATAAGGTGGATCTATATTTTTGGGACAGTTTTGGAGGGAAAAGCCAATCTAACAGCAAAATCACATGATTTACATATTTGGGGGTCATTCTAGGATTCAAATTCCCCTTCTTGTAGCAAAATTGGTATGGAACATTCTGGATTAAAAAGTGCCTCATTAGAGTTTAACAGTGTAGATCCTGATTAGACTGCTCCTTGGATGACCCAAATCAGGGTCGGCACTGTTCATCAGTCCACCAGCAATATTTTGCCAAACTGCCTGCTGGTTAAATGAATCAACTTGCTGAAACTGTAGGAGAATTACAATACCCTGGTTAAAATGTCTCTGTAGAAATAGAACACACAGTAAACAAAAGGGCTTGGAGATGAGTATCATTTGTTGATAGGACATTAAAAAACAAAACACTTACATGCCTCTGACCACGCCTTTGGTTGTAATAGTATGTCTTGTTCCTATGAATGAATACAAAATAGATTTAATCTATGTTTACCGAGTAAATTCATGGCAACTCTAAGATCACATATTTAATTACTTTCCTGGATGGAATCTGTTTTACAAACTCAGCTGCAATATATGAAGTGCTACAATGTCTTGGAATGACAAGTTATTAAGTTTGTTCCTGATGAATGTATGAGTATTAGAATAATGACTGTCTCAGCGTTGTTACTCAACACATTTGAGCCGCAACACGACAAAACCAACAAAGTGGCATGTGCACCCAGTGAAGACTCAGATCAGCCTGGGCATCTGCCCAGTCTGATCAGAGTCTTCACTATCCACATGGAGCTGGCTTAGAATCATAGCTATCCTTTCAGCACAAGCAAAGACTATGATCTGACTGGGTGGCTGTCCAGGCTGATCTGAATCTTTGCTGGGCACACATGCCACATTGCTGGTTTTGTTGTGTCACGGCTCATTTGCCTTATGATAATAGATTGTTGTTAACATATACTGTGTATGCTGTGGCCTTTCATCAGAAATGCCTTGGTCATTCAGCTCTACAGAGGGATTATATCATTGTCATTGAGAAGTAATGAAAATTGTCCGCAATAATCCAGAGCTCAAAGCTAGCATATGTAACAGAATTTAACTTACCCCATGCATAACCCAGCAACTGTACTGGAAACTCAATGTTTTCAACCTCAATGCTCATGGCATAGTTGCAGGGGTCCAGCAGATATCGCACTCTAAAATTTCTCTGTAGGACTTCACTCTCAATACAGCAGATAACTTCAAACTCAGTGTCTGACTGCATGCAAGTAGCAAGGGATTCATTAACAGTGATAATGGAGAAGTCACCTGTTAAGAAACAAAGGAATTAAATAAATGAAATTTTCATGGAGTCTCTCCTTTGTTACAAAGTTTTTTATAATTTCCAAAAAAAAGGAGCTCTAAAGTAGTGCAATTGACTTAACAGATTTCCAGGCATTAATGGGTATATAATGACAGGTTGGACTAATTCCAGAGCTCTAGATAAGAGGGGATATTTGATGATAATTGAGGGATAATTTTTCTTATTTCTCATTGAAATCATACATTGTGACCCCTCATTTGAGCCGTCTTGTCGAGACAGTTCAGATGAGGGGTCACAATGTATGTTTTTATGCAGAATTAAGAAAAATTATCCCTTATTATCACCAAATACTCCCTTTTATCTAGAGCTCTGAATTCATTAGGATTCTTTCAATTTGTTTAGGTAATGAAACATGCATGATGAAGGGGTAATTATGAATAAACCAAAGCAGTACTAAGTCATCATTAGGCAAACTGATTTTCCAGAATAACTTAATAAGGCAACAAAATCATAAATAAATCAAAATGTTGTGGGTAAATTTTCTCAGAACAAATGACAGAAATACTTGAAATGACTAAGAAAATAAGCACTATTCAAAAAGTTCCAGGCAGTGTGGATTTTTGAGGATGGTTCTCTGATATTTTTAGATCTCTAAAAACATCTGAGCCCGGTTGTTCAAAACTAACGACATCGTTAGTTAACTTTTCATTAAATTTATATCTCAAATATGCCAACATTTTTTGTTGAAAAAATGTAAGAAGCTTTTGCATTGCAAAAACTTCTCACATTGTTTCAACAAAAAATATCTGCATTTTTGGTTATAAAGTCATAAAACACTTAACAAGTTGACCTCTTAGCGAACTCGTTAGGCTAACAATGCTTTGAACAACTGGGCCCTGTTATGACCCTAAATTAGAACTACCTCAATGAGCTAATTCTAATGAAGGACCACAGCCTATTTCTTTTATGGAAACTGAACAAAAAAATATGATCTCAGAATTATAACAGAATTCTCATAAAACCTTTTCTACTGTATTTATTTAAGGAATGAATTTCATTTTTCTGAGGTTTATCGAAGTGTAAACTACATTGGGTCACTAGCAAAGTTTACATGAACCCCGAATCGAAGTGTAAACTACATTAGGTCACGTGCAAAGTGAATGAACCCCAAAGGGGTTCATGTAAACTTTGCTAGTGACGTAGTTTACACTTCGATAAACATCAGAAAAATTAAGTTCATTGCTTATATTTACATTCGTTTCAATCAAGTCTTTCATGAAAAATCTTGTATAAGTGCTAAAATTGAAGCATTAAAACATGTACACGCAGTTTCTTCTGCTAACAGCAGAACAGCATGCATGACGTCATGACCTTGCTGACGTCCAATCAGGTTGTAGAAAGCCATTGTTTATTTTTACGTCATTGACGTCACGTGTCTCAATGTAATTCTACATTACGTTCCAATGGTTTACTACAGGGCTTTTCAGTAAATACACCAAGAATGTAAATATTCGGTTATAAGAACGTGGATTTTTTCTTTCAAAATAACGTAATAATCTAGATCCGTCTGATTAGACAGATCTAGATTTTTTGGATTATTT
The DNA here is from genome assembly GCA_963989385.1 of Ctena decussata. Lineage (NCBI taxonomy): Eukaryota > Metazoa > Mollusca > Bivalvia > Lucinida > Lucinidae > Ctena > Ctena decussata. Next base: position 78,079,408 of record OZ022499.1, on the reverse strand, counting down.
TGGTGGAGAAAACAGAGCTCTAGATAAGAGGGAGTGTTTGGTGATAATTAGGGATAATTTTTGTTAATACTGCATAAAAACATATGTTGTGACCCCTCATCTGAACCTTCTCGACGAGACGGTTCAGAAGAGGGGTCACAACATATGGTTTCGATGAGAAATAAGAAAAATTATCCTTAATTATCATCAAATACTCCCTCTTATCTAGAGCTCTGGAAAAACTTAATAGTTTTTGGGATTATTTTGGAAGAGAAAAACTAATAGCCAAACTACACAAATCTGATTTACATATTTGGGATACTTCTTGAGAGAGAAAAGCCCCTTCTTATAGCCGAATAAATGTGGTATATCTTACTTAATGATTCCAGTTCATCTCTGTCACAGTAGTCTTCCATGAGGAAATACTTCAAACCAAGTTCTGTTAGTACATAATCTAGATCTGTGTGTGACAATGGTGTGGTTGTGGTAGTAAGGAAGGTATCCAAGGAGAAATCTGAAACAGAATCACCACAGGGCAGCCCCTAAATAACACCACTTGTAATAACAAGGATATGGATGCCTCCTAAAATTAAGGACTTAGAGAAATCACAGAAAAGTTCCTCTAATTCTTTTTGTAGAATTATTCATTGCTTTATCAAATGATTTACTTAGAACCTGTAGATGATAACATGTTACATTTTTATGGATCACAAATGCAGCATAATATAGGGACTGCAAAGTATAATAAAGCTGTTAACAAAGGAACAGATTCTCTAACTAGTTGTTAATAGATATCAGTTGCCATTTGCACCAGCATCCTTACAACAAATAGTAAGTAGCATACCCTAACAACAAATGGCAACATATATCTGCAGTCATAGATTGCTAATCTGTTTTGCAGCAATGGCTCGGAGGTTTTGTCTGGCAGAAACATACTTTTTGAAGCCAACTGCAGCCAGAAAATCAGTGCATACCATGTATTAGCAACCAGCATATCTTTCAACTATAACAGAGCTGTAGATAAGAGGGGTATTTGATGATAATTGAGGGATAATTTTTCTTATTTTTCATTGAAACCATATGTTGTGACCTCTCATCTGAACCGTCTCGATGAGACGGTTCAGATGAGGGGTCACAACATATGTGTTTACGCAGAATTAACAAAAATTATCCCTAATTATCACCTAATACTCCCTCTTATCTAGGGCTCTATATAAGCAACATTTTCAAATGGAAAAAAAAAAGTTTTGGGGCCTAGTATTGGCTAAGAAAAAATGAGAATGGCACAGTTGAGTCCCTTTAAAGTGTATCCATTCAGTTTGGTTAATAAAAAGCAAATTATAATCTATTTGACTATTTGTATGCACAAAAGGATTGTGTTTCAAATTTTAGAAAACTGCCATTGTTCAAAATCTTTAAGACATTTCATAAATTATTTTCTGCAATTATTTTTATCAAAACAATTTTTAAACTATATCTGAATTTATTAGGTCATGTACTGTAGTCATTCAAAGTATAATGTACCTGGTGAAGCAAATTCCGGTTCAAACAAGCAGGTTTCCATTGGCAACAAGGCTCCTTCCAATACAGCAATAGTGGTCCCACAGGCTGCAGAACTCTCCAAACATACTTCAAGCAAGATGGAAGCCACATAGGTCTTGGTTTCCGAGTCTGTCAGCTTGTTCAAAGTAAACCTATAAAAGCACAAGTGATAAAATTTCATCTATAAATTATAGAACATTTAGCTCAAAATCTACTATTAAGGTAATGGGTACACTTTCAGGGGAATAACTCTACCATTTTAACTTTGGCCTCCCTTCTCAATGGTGGTCAACTCTTACAGGATTGAATTTGCTCCCTTAGGAGCAAATTCTACCCATCCACCTTTAGAATGTGATTTTATTATGGTCCCATTTGGTCTAATTATATTTTGAACTGTAAGGCCATTTAAGAAAGGCCACTTCTGGTAAGCATTTATACTGCCTGTCAGCAATACAATTTTACTTCTACATTTTGAATTGTATTCTATATAGAACAAAAGCTCTATTCCTTGTGCTCTCCAGATGCAGAAAGCCAGAAACACACAGATCATTTGCTTTGCTTAAACAATTATATGAACTTTTCAAATCCTCTAATTTCCAAATCTACTATTAGATAAGGTTCATATCTGGATAACCTGATCTGGATGCCAATACAGTTGGTTTCATTCCAACCAACTCCTGGAACTAAGTGACATTAAGGTTTCCCTGATTCAAACAATTATTCTAATGCACTTACAAATATAAAGCGACGTCTGATTGGATAACGTCAAAAATCTGCGACAGTATATTCTGCGATATACTGTCGCAAATCCAATGTCATTTAGCAACGTCACTTCTCATTGGCTGACGTTTGGTTTTATGTTGCTGACAGTGCTTTAAATGGGGGGAAACTAGTACATTATGAAAGGTGAAAAAGTAGAAAAGTGCATTAGAATGGGGATAACTGTATTGAAAATTGTCATTTTGGGAGGTAAATCATCAGTTTTATGGTCGCAAATTGCGTTTTACGGCTCCACTGGCGCGTTGCCGTAAAACGAAATTTCCGACCATAAAACCGATGATTTGCCTCCCGAAATGACAATTTTCAAGACAGTTATCCCCTAATTTACTTTACTTACTGTATGCGGAAAAACCCATTGAAATCAACAGTATATGGACCACCTGAAAAATAATACACAGTTTTGTTTAACTCAACTCGTTCCACTAAAAGAATCCTCTCCTTGCTGCAAACAAATTTTCTGTTAAAGACCAATTATCAATGTACAGTTAGTCTCACTTCATTAAGATAACTATGTTCTTGTGTGTTGTTGTTTCATTGTTTTACGTCCACAGTAAACAGCTATGGTCATGTCGGGACGGTCAGTTAACATAACCACACTATTCCTGGGCAGGCTTTTAATATAGACCTCCTAAGCGGTTAACCAGTACTAAGTGCACATTCTTTTGCCAGCAACTGACAACTGCCCTTCTTGAACAAGAGGAAGGAGAAACAAAAGTATGTGGCTGGACTGGGTATCGAACCCGGGACCTCTGGCTTATGTGTCAGATGCACTACCTACTGCACCACACGGCCCGGCTCGTGTGAATCTGATTGCACTGTTTATATATCAGCAAAGCACATGTAATAACATTCCTAATACTTAAGCTAGCAGAATTTTGCCACCACTTGTTTACTTAAAGCAACATTTGAGTAATTCCACAGAGAAATATAACTTATGGTATCAAGAAACAGCAAAAGCTCAAACCAACCTACCATCCATGCAGTATCGGTGAAAAGTGTAGACTGATGGTAAATACAGCCTAATCTGAGTCTGCTGTTTGTCCATGTAATTACTATGACACGTTTAACTAACTAACTCACAAAATGAGATAATATACGAGCCGCAACACGAGAAAACCAACAATGTGGTTGTGTACCCAGAGCAGACTCAGATCAGCCTGGGCATCTGCCAAGTCCGATCAGACTCTTCACTAAGCGCTTACAGGGTAGCTAAGGGTCTCAGTTACCTCCATGCGGACAGCAAAGACACTGATCAGACTGGGCGGATGCCCAGGCTGATCTGAGTCTGTGCTGGGCGCACAACCACATTGTTGGTTTTTACACATCGCGGCTCATATTATGGGGAAAGAATACACTTTCAGGGGAAGCAACTCAGCCATTTCCATTTTTGCCTCCATTCTCAATGGCGAACAACTATTAAAGGAAAGAATTTGCTCTCCTAGAACCAAATTATTTTTAAGAGTTTTAGAAGGGCTTCATTATCCAGGGAAGTAGAAAAGTCACCCGAGAAATTTCCCTCAGTAAAGGGGTGGTTGGTCGGGTCGGGTGATGGTGCTGGGTAGCTTTCAGTGCCGGGGCATTCTACTTATTTGGACAATAGTAGGGCACGGGCCACTGTGCTTGCAGTGGGTGAGAACTAGGGTTGTTTGGATATTTTTTCTCTCATCTATCATTTTTCTTTCTCTGACACTCTTGGGGACGGCCTGATATAGACTGAAATACTGTCTAACAGGGCTGTTAAACCCCATACAACAACCAACCAACCTTTAGTAAAAATTGGCAGAAAAACATAGAGTTGTACTGATGCACCTTTATATGAGCCGCGACACAAGAAAACCAACAAAGTGGTTGTGCACCCAGCGAAGACTCAGATCAGCCTGGGCATCTGCCCAGTCTGATCAGAGTCTTCGCTGTCCGCATGGAAGTAGCTTAGACACTTAGCTACCATTTAGGTGCTTAGCGAAGAGTCTGATCAGACTGGTTGGATGTCCATGCTGATCTGGGTCACCGCTGGACGCACAACCACTTTGTTGGTTTTCTCTTGTCGTGGCTCATATTTAATCTTCAACAGTGGGTTGAAAGAGAGACTCTGTGCATATGTAATGAGTCTTCTGATACATTTTATTTATGGAAAGAATTAAGTATATGTTCAATTGTTATTCAGTTCAATACATGTGTGTTGTAAAACTATGATTACACTTAAGAATAACAAAACTATCTCATACCCCAGTTAAATCCAGTTAAGGGGATATCATGTTTCAGCTCCTCAATTCCAACTTCCAGAATCAAATCACACGTATGAATGTAGAAATCTATCCGAAGGGTTGTTCCCAACTCTGGAACACTGACACAGCAGTCCACTTTGTTACAGGTGCTGTCCAGGTGACAAACAGCATCACTCCCGGTCAAGTTGCTGACAGCCACTTGGCTTTGACAGTCTCCTAAAACAGAACAAATAAAAATCAAAACTCAACCAGAATTGGCAGAAGTGATGAAATATGTTTTACCTTGGCACATGTGCCAAGGTAAAACATATTTCATCACTTCTGCAACCTTGGCACATGTGCTAAGGTAATACATTTTTCATCGCTTCTGCAAAATAAACTGGGAATATCCCAGCTACTTATATCATATCTACAAGGAAAACTCAAACAATTCTCAAGCTATTTGCTCTGTTCCAATAAACAGAAAGAAAAATGCAACACCGGCTTCAATCTGCATAAATACAAACTCAATTTTTTGTAAAATCTACAGAACGAGTTCAGGTATATTCTGCAGAATAAGCTTCAAACATTGACTGCTGTTTTCATGTTTGGATATCCAAAAATTCCAAATACAGTATTTGAAGAGATCTCCAAAGGTTTTGCTGACAGAGCAGGTATCCACATGCTTTTATGTATAACAGCCCAAGCGTCCAAACTAGGCCATTTTCAACAGAACTAGGCCATATGGCAGGCTTCACTCAGCTATGGCACAATTTGTTTAGAAAATATTAGTGGCCATTCATTGAGATGCCCTGCAACCAATAAATGGCATATAACAACCAATCAGAATGCATGGATGTGTTTATTCTTCAGAAGACTGCGTTGGTGAAAACACAAAGTCACTTGGAAACTGACAGAAAAGTTCTGAAGACACAAACTAAACTCAAGTCGAGAAACAACACAGATCTTACCGGTATTCCAGCCCAGGTCAGTGTCTGATATGTAACGTGTGGCTTCCTGAGAACACTGTACATCACTAAAGAATCTTGTGACTTCCAGTTCGTTCTTCAGCACTTCAGCCATAGACTGTGTTACCGGCAGGGTATAAACCTGGTTTGCTGCCATCCAACGTGTCAGTGAGAAATCTTTATGTGAAACAAAAGAATAAAGACAGTGTAAACTGCCAAATGCCAAAATACTTTAAGGTGATTCGGAAAACTCGCAAGGGAAGCAACTGTCATTTTCATTTTTGCCTCCCTTCTGAATTAGGGTCATCAACTCTTAAGGATAAGAATTTGCTCCTATGGGAGCAAATTCTTTCCATTAAGAGTAGATTTCCTTTAGAAGAGCTTCATCTACCAGTGAAGTAAATAGGAAGACATGAAAATTGTTCCTCTTCATATAAATTGCAGAAAAAAATGGAAGTCTACCAATACACCTTAACTTTTTCATTTCAAAACGACAACTCAGAAACTTTTTCAAACAGTATGGATCCAGATAAGCGGGGTCAAGACTTACAATCTCATTTGGTTCTGAACTATGAGCCATGACATTGTGAAATATGCCTTGTGGCATGTGCTGAACATGCCAACAAGCTAGGGAAGCCTAAATAAGTAGGTGAGTGAGTAAAGACTTTTCTTTGTGAGGGTGACAATACTTAGCACATACATATATACACGTAATAGCTAATCTTCCATGTGGTCTGATATCATAATCAACATGCATATTTGCAGCATGATCAGTCTTGTTTGTTCCCTAAATTGGTTTCTCTAAATCCACAGACTCTACCATAACAGACTACCATAAAACAGCAGTCTACAGTCTACTACCATAATACAACACATTATTACTACAGTAACTCGATATGACCTTCTGTAGCATGTCAAGTGGATGTGCCCAGATCACATGATCACACAAGATGCTTGTGTCAGGTGTGATCCAGAGGTCTTGGCACATATCCATATGATGTGGTATGCAGGATCAGATTGTTATTATAATATTGGTATGTTGTTATATGCCTTTTAGTCTGATTTAATATGAGCCGTTCTCTGTGAAAACCGGGCTTAATGACATTACGTAATAATTACGTTGTGAACTGGTGAAAAACATCAAAATTAAAGATTTTTCGGACCTCTATTTATTTCATGAAAATACCTTAGATGTTGAGATATAACAGAAAGCCCATGAGTTCAGACAAAGTCCAGTCATAAATATGACATATGTTGCCATGACAACGCTTATTCCACGGTAACCCCAAAGCCTTGAAAACAGATGGTATACCATCATAAAGACCTATCATTTGATAAAGAATGTTAAGTCATGCAAATTGTCATATGTGTACTATGATATACATATTGAAAATGAGCAAACACACTTTCTGTCCGAGTTATTTTGTGTAACAAGCACAGAAAGCGCGTTCAAACAAACGTAGTGACGTTGACGTCAACATACATGCATGACGTTAGTAACGTCACATAAAGAAATTGCACTACCTGTTAGCTTCTAAAGTCTATATCTCAATAATAAATAACGGTAACCATCTAAAATTTTCAGGAAATGTTTAGAAAAGTTAAAACTTTTCGGTGGAGCAATTAGTTAATGTTTTGTTCTTATGTCATTAAGCCCGGTTTTCACACAGACTGGCTCATATCCATTTCTAATTTACTGACTTGGAAGTCAGGTAAAGAGGGGAAATTTTAAGCCTAACACCTTGTTTGTTGATGTTACATTCTCAAGGTCTTGTTCCTACGATGTAAATTTAAACACGTCTGAAACTAGAACTCAGCCTCATGTCAATGGACAGTGATGTTCAGAAAACACCAGCACACTGATCCAGCTTTCTGTATCAGATGGCCAGAGAATAGACAGGTCAAATGAAATATCACCAATAGGTATATAATATACCAGCCTACTAGCAAAAGTAAGCGAGTGAACTCGGGTTTAACGCCCCACCAACATCTAGGTCATACAGAGAAGGGACATCAGTTTAAAGTCTCATCTAAAAGACCAGAGTAGCAGGGGATCGATCTTGCGACCCCTGGATTGGTAGTCCAGCGTATTATCCACAACACTACCGCCACTCCCGAAAAAACGTGAGTCTATTTGCATTAATTTACACTGATATAATGTTCTTTAATGAGCCAAAATACATGAAATTCTAGGTACTAAAAAATATTTTCTTGTTTATTGGTATTAAAATGTTTCATGCAAGACATGACCTCATTAAGCCCTACAATGTGGGTGCTTCTAAACTTTTTTTCCTATTTCATGGCCATGGCCGAAACATAGTATGGCTTTCAGTAAATGGACTTTCACATACATAAATAGATATGGAATGTGTAGTATGATAAGCAGATGTTGCTTAAGACTTGCAAGCACCTGAATACACTGCAGTTTTGGGGTCCATGTGCGCGTATGGAAATATTTCTGAATGTCAATGTTTCTATGGGTTGTGATTTTGGTACTTTGACAGAATCTACCGTAATGACCTTAAAATTTCAGACACTCGAAAGTCGGACAATTATTGTTTGAAAATTCTTAGAAAGTGGATTTTACAGACATAAATGCATCCAAATGTTGCTAAGTGAATGGAAAACATTGTAGACCCTGATCAAACTGCTCCTTCAGGAGCAGTTTGATTTTGATCTACAATGTTTGCTCAGACCTGTCTGTACAAATATATAGGGTCATTACAGTACTCTCACCAGAATCTGCATATCCTCTTTCCAGTGGACATGACTGTATTGGCACCAACAGTTCATCTAGGACGATGATTTCTTGATGGCAAGTGTCGTTATACTTGTAACACTCACTCAGGGATACTGACAGAATGTACTCATCAAAATATACCAATTCTTCTACTGTAAAGCTATAAGTACAGCAGAATTTCATTTTTTTCAGTTTCAGTTTTGTTCTTGGACGGACACTCAGCGCCAGGTATGTGCAACTATGGTTACGTAGCACTGAGCCACTTAGGGAACGTCATTACGAGAATTGAAACAGAACATTTTCCAATTTGAAGAGTTTTGTGCCTTAAAAGCATTACATGTAATATACATAGACACCATACTCAGTATTGACTCTTAGCATTCATTTACTGACATAAAATAAACAATATATAAACTCTGAAATATTTTGTTTCTTGTTTGCTTACCTAAGCCTTCATAAAACATGCTTTAGGTCAAAGAAGTCTACAGACAAAAGAAATATCTATCTGATAACATTCAGGTAAATCTTAGGAAGGGTTGGAGCAATACTTAGATTTGGAACCAGTTATGTTTTTTTACAGAAAAACATATATTTAAATGCATTTTTCATAGATTCATCTAATACTTATGTCCAGGAAAAAAACCCACAAATACATTTTAACTTAGAAACTTATAGAACAAAAAATGGCAGATAATATCAATAAACCTCCATTTTCCTCTATTTTCTGGTTGTGGTAGAACAAAGACTCAGGGGGAATGGGTTTATTTTCAAGGGGGCAGCAATTCTACCATTATCATTTTAGCATCCCATCAAAATGCAGGGTCAACTCTTAAAGCAAAAAAATTTCTTCTAGAAGAGCAGATTTCACTGGAAAGGCTACATCATCCAGAGTTCGAGGTTATAAAACTTGAGAATGATCTCAAACTCAAAATAAAGCACACTGATTGGCTGCTTCCGAGCATGTGCTCGGAAGCAGCCAATCAGTGTGCTTTATTTTGAGTTTGAGAATGTACTCAGGTTTTATAATTTAAATGTTATGCGACAGTCTGCATGCTTAGTGGTTAACCCAATCACGGTTGATAACTTTGCTGCACTCTTTAATTGCACACCGGGGGATCGGTCGTCAGACTCTATGATGGCCCCGACCTAAAGCTATATATTTTAGTTGGTTGGGACCGGAGTCTTTTTGTCTGTTGCTTGGTCCACCAGGGCTCAACTGGTGACCTTCTTTTGCTTCAGATTTCCAGTGGGGTTGTTTGGCAGGACAGGGATCTCCACCTGTCAGACGGCCCGTTGTATCTGTTGAGTCCTCGTCTTTGCTTCTTCATGGTGTTGAAATTTGATTTATGTGTTTACCGTGATGATTCATTGACGAGTTAGAGGGTTATCATGCGAACCGAACAACCAACTAAATATTTTGTACCACTTCAGAAACTGAGGGTGAGGTTGGGCCTGTAAAATCGATTTAAGCCCCCCAGTAATTCATTACTGACCGTTCCAAGGCGGTAGTTCTGTTGTGGTTCTCTGTTGCCTGTTTTTGGTGTCAGAGTTTCTGTGATGTTTTACCTTATGTATGTTCTTATTATTTTTGGTTCGGTTTGGGTTGCTGAGTGGCCACCTTTTGGGAACAAGCTGCTCACTCGGTTGGCCATATGTTCTCTGTACCTTGATTATTTGTAATCTTAGTTGTTTCCAACTATGGTTTGAGGGCTGGGTTTGGATTTTGATTGTTTCAGTTCCTGGTCTTTGCATACTTTTTACTTTTATAACCTCGGGGCCTGGGAAGTAAAAGTTATTTTCCTTTAAATTTGCAATCATGGCATAAAAACATGGAGGTGTACCCATATATGAGCCGCGACACGACAAAAACCAACAAAGTGGTTGTGTGCCAAGCGCAGACTTAGATTAGCCTGGGTATCCTCCAAGTTTGATCAGACTCTTTGTTAAGTGCTCAAAGGGTAGCTAAGAGTCTAAGCTACCTCCATGCGGACAGCGAAGGCTCTGATCAGACTGGGCGGATGCCCAGGCTGATCTGAGTCTGCGCTGGGCGCACAACCACATTGTTGGTTTTGTTGCGTCGCGGCTCATGTCTTAAAAATTTTAATGAGGATCTGCTAATGTTATAAGACTGATATTTACTTACTTCATTCTTAAAACGCCAAAGAGGTCAGCCTCATATTCTGTACCTGAAGTTATAAGACAAGAATTCTGCAGTATGCTACGTCACAAGTGCATTGCATTTCCAGTTGCAAATGTCATAGTCAAAAAGGTTTGATAAATTTATGTATAAAGATTTGAGAGTCCTGGACTTACATGCTAGGAATGATGTGATTCTGGATGCAAGGATCAGTCTGACATAAAATTGGTCCAAATCCGTTTTTGAGATATTGTCATTTTCATGTTTTTACCATTTTAAGTATAGGCCCTTGGCAGCCCATCTTGGATGGTCTATTAATATAAATTTGGAAAATACTCATTCAAGGTTAATTCTGATTAAATTTTATCAAAAAGTGTTCATCATTTCTTTAGATATTGGCATTTGAGCATAACTGGGACTCGTGAAGAGATAGTAGGTCACTGTGAGCTAATTCTGCTACAGTCATTTTTTTTTATATTTTGAAACTTTTGAAAACCAAGGTTCCATTTATGTTCGAAGCCAAATTTAATGTAAATGTACCAAGTGGCTCTAGAGAAATTGTTGATTTTAGTGTTTTGCATTTTTTTAGTAATGGTGGCCATATCTGATTTTCAACGTAGCTGAATTTCAACACTGCAAAGCCATACAGTCTGGTCATGCTCCATATGAAATTTGAGAACCACGGGTGCTGTGGTTTTGGAGAAATTAATTGTAGAATCTTTAATACCAGGGCTGACACAAATGTGAACAGAATGATGGATGGATGCACAGACGGATGGATGAAAGGACAGAAAACCAGACTCCTATATCGCACCTCTCCGCTAAAGCAGGTGACAAAAATGAAGTGGAAATTGTACTTTAATCAAACAGTACTTGCAGAAATCTTATTTTCACTAAAATCCACAAAACTCACAAATCCACTGCTCCCAAAATAACACATCTTGCCAACATTTAATCTTAAATGTAGTATGAATTCCAGAGTGATCATTACTTAATCATAGTTTCTAGAACACACTAACAATTTCTGGATAAGAAATTCAGGCATATATTGCAGAGAGTCTTAATATAAAGCAAATTACAGCTCAAATTATGTATACTTAAGGACAAAAGTTCTGCACGGATGTTAATTTAACATCCGCGCAGAACTTTTTTCCTTAAGTATATTTCTTATACAGGACCTTGTAGCAAGCTCATTTCATATCAAATACTCATATGTCTTAACTCACCCAAATCAAGCTGAAAAAGGTTTAAGCTGCGACTGTAAGTCTCTATCTGAACAGTAAGGATGGTATCGCACTTGTCAAGATTAAACTGGAACCAAACAGTCTTTCCAAGCCAGGTGGTATCCATACAACACGTCACCAAGGTGCATGAGCTGCCCAAGGTACAGGTCAGCGTGTCACTGAGTCCAGGGAGAGCAGATGTATTAACACTGGAACATTCTGCAAAACAAAGATATTTACATAAACTATTGCATTAATCCTATTAAATGCCCCTGCTCTAATAAACGTCCCCCTGTTTCTTTTCCAAAAATAGTGTTATATTAACTTACATAAGTTCCTGTTTACTTCTATGGATGAGGTTAGCTCTTTGATTGAAATGGGGCTTATTCTTAAAGGACCGAATTTGCTTCTAGAGGAGCATACTCTTTCCTTTAAGAGTTGATCCCATCCCTATGGAGAAGGGAGGCAAAAATAGCAGACTTACTTCCTCAGAAAGTATACCCATCCACAATAAATGCTGTTTATTAGAGATATTTTGGCAGTGGCTGATTTCTTCAAATTAGATTCTAAATAACACCTCCCCTTTCGTAAAATGCAATGCCCACAGGGCATTTAATAGGATTGATACGGTAAGTAACATTTCTATCCCCAACAGTCTACTTATGGTGTATGTGTACATATTCAGGGGGTACCACAGCTATTTTCCTTTTTTGCAACCATTCTCAATGGAGATCAACTCTTTAAAAGTAACAATTTTCTCCTCTAAGACAAAAAAAGTTTCCTTTTGAAAGGTTTTGATGCCCAGGGAAGCAAGGAGGAAGTTACAAAATTGTCTCCATTTAAAACTAGAAATGTGTCCACAGTACACGGATGCCCCCACCTAGTGCTTTGAGTAAGATGGCATCTTGATTAAGGTACTGGCACTTGTAGGATAACTAGAGCATGTGAGCAGGGGCTCACGTATACCCCCGGCCAGCACCACCGCCTAACAGAAACACACTTAATACAAAACTTTAAAGCAAATGATAATGAATGATAAGCAGAAGGAGGCTTAGATACTCTCTTACTTGATACAACTAGTCATACCCAATGTTTCGCCTAAATATCAAAATCCTAGCTATAGAGATTCCTGAGACATCTGTGACAAAAATTTAATTGGAAAGAAAGAAAAATGGACAAAAAAGAGAATGATACATATATGGAGGCTGATACTCTCTTACACAATACAACTAGTCACATCCAATATTTGTACCAAATTTCGAAATCCTACCTGTAATGGTTCCTGAGAAATCTGCGATAGAAATTAAATTGGAGAGGAAGAAAAATGAGGGAATAATAAACAGATGGAGGCTGATGGTCTCATATGATACAAATAGTCATACCCAGCGTTTGTACAAAATTTCAGAATTCTAGCTGTAGTGGTTCCTGAGAAATCTCTGACAAAAATTTAATTGGAATGAAATTGGAGAGAAAGAAAAACTGGACAAACAAAGGGAATGATAAGCTGGAGCAGGCCAATTCTCCCTTACACCGTTCAACTAGTCATACCCAACATTTCTACCAAATTTCAGATACCCTTACTGTCAAAGTTTTTGAGATATCTTTGATAGAAAATTAACTGGAGAGAAAGAAAGAATGGACAAATAAAGGAAATGATAAGCAGCAGGAGGCTGATTCTCTTTTACATGGCACAATTAGTCATACCCAACGTTTGTACAAAATTTCAGAATTCTAGCTGTGGTGGTTCCTGAGAAATCTTTGACAAAAATTTAATTGGAGAGAAATTGGAGAGAAAGAAAAACTGGACAAACAAAGGGAATGATAAGCTGGAGCAGGCCGATTCTCTCTTACACGGTACAACTAGCCATACCCAACGTTTGTACCAAATTTCAAAATTCTAGCTGTGGCGGTTCCTGAGAAATCTTTGACAAAAATTTAATTGGAGAGAAATTGGAGAGAAAGAAAAATTGGACAAACAAAGGGAATGATAAGCTGGAGCAGGCCGATTCTCTCTTACACGGTACAACTAGTCATACCCAACGTTTCTACAAAATTTCAGATACCCTTACTGTAAAAGTTTTTGAGATATCTTTGACAGAAATTTAATTGGAGAGAAAGAAAGAATGGACAAATAAAGGGAATGATAAGCAGCAGGAGGCTGATTCTCTCTTACACGGTACAACTAGTCATACCCAACGTTTGTACCAAATTTTAAAATCCTAGCTGTAGTGGTTCCTGGGAAATCTGTGACAGAAAAAAAATGTTAACAAACACACACACACACAAACATATACACGGAAAAAACAAAAACTATATACCCCCTATATACTTCGTATACCGGGGGTATAACTAGGTCCATAGAGGTAGACTTGTATGATATAAAAGGCCAAGTGTCCCGAAACATTTGAAATGTGACACAAACTGCACTCCTTTATATAGTTTCAGTGTAACAGTATGCTAAAATAGAAAACATTATTACAGAACCTGGCTAGAAATGAACCCAGATTACCATGATATATGGATCATCAAGACCTGATTCTTGTATATTCCTGTTGTCCTAATAAATATAAATCCGCATACAAAATTTCAAGTTGCTACATTAATAGAAACCCTAAAATCTACCATTTACAAAAATCTTAACCTTGCAAAATTAGCCTAAGTCTGAAGTCAGTGTACTGTGCCATATGGATCATCATGACCTGCTTTATTCTTGTGAAACTGTCCTTGTTTTCAATCAGATTCAAAACATCAAAACCACATAAATATTAACAATTTACATCCATTTACTCAAAACATAAAACTCACCATTTGTCCATCTCTCAGTACCACCAGGATGTTCACATGTTGGTTCAAGGGTGAACAAGGTCAACCCAAGGTCATCCAGGAGAAGTGTCTGGGGAATATAAGAGAGACTCGCCCCTTCAGCTGGTACTGGGTCTACATGGTTTTCTAACCACTCTGTTATGTGGAAATCTGAAAAAAAAAGATGATGCATTTCAAACTCTCTGATCAAAAACTCAGCAGCAACATGTAAACTCATACTAAATGGACAAAACAGACTTGAGCCGCGACATGAGAAAAGCAACAAGGGCTTCGCAAGCGGCGCATAATACGCCTGTTTAAATGTCATAAAGGAGTTACAGAATGAACAAGACTGTTTACAAAAGGATAGACAGACAGACAAACAGAGGCAACCACTCTATAATAAATGAATTCAACATTCAACATTAGTATATCAAGTCAAGGGAGATAAACTAAATATACTAGACATACCATTCTTGGTTGTATTACATTCCCTTGGCATCACTACAATATATTAAACAGAGTAAACAGGATATTTATGCAAGGGCAGGTAATTCAGTAAGTAAGCCAGAGTTGTAGTACTAGCTCAGGATACATTGCCTCATTATTATACACATTCCTACAAAGTTTCATTCTAACATTTCAAAAGTTTAAGGAGATATGGAGTGAATGAGAAACTCGTAAAATATACTAATTAAAGGGAGGTTACTCCAAAATTAAGAAAGGGGGAGCAACCATTCTTATATGTAACACACTGTCTTGTGATCATGCACATTGTTATAAAGTTTCATCATGATATTCCAAACGGTTACCAAGTTAAGGTATGCACAAGGTTAGTATCCACAAAAATAGTCAACAAGAACTAATGAAAGGGATGTAACTCTAAAATGAACAAAGGGAGAGCAGCCATTGTTGTACACGACACATCGCTGGGTCTTCATACACATTGCTATGAAGTTTCATTAAGTTATCCCAAACGGTTATCTAGTTATGGCGCGCACAAGACTTGCAGGGAAAAAAATAATCAAAGGGGCATAACTTGGAAACTAAGGAAGGGGGAGCAACCACTTCTGTACGCGACACCTTCCCCCAACCTTATACATATTCCTACCAAATATCATGAATATATCCCAAACGGTTAATGAGTTATGGAGTGCACAAGAATGTTTACGGACGGACGGACGGACGGACAGACGGACGGACGGACGGACAGCGCCATGACATAATACGTCCGTTTTTTCAAAACGGACGTATAACAAGCAGACTTAGATCAGCCTGGGTATCCATCCAGTCTGATCAGTCTTCGCTGTCTAAATGGAGCTAGATAGGACCCTTAGCTACCCTTTAAATGCAAAGCGAAGACTCTGATCAGACTGGGTGGATTCAAAGATAATTTTTCTTATTTCTCAATGAAAACATATATTGTGACCCCTCATTAGAACCTTCTCAGTAAGACAGTTCTAATAAGGGGTCACAAGGTATGTTTTTATGCAGAAGTAAAGAAAATTATTCCTAAATTATCCCTGTTACCCTTTCTTATTTGGAGCACTGATAGGTACTCTTTCAGGGGAGGCAACTATGCCATTTTCATTTCTGTCTCTCATCTCAATGGGGGTCAACTCTTAAATGACAGACTCTGCTCTATTTGAAGCAAACAATTTCCTTTATGAGTAGATCTCATTTTAGAAGGGCTTCGTCATCCAGGGAAGCAATCAGGAAGTCTCAAAAGTTTTTACCCTAGGTAAAATTGGCAGAAAAACTTGGAGGTGTACTCATAAGCATTATGTAGGACATAACCCATAATAATGACTATTCTATTCTATTCTATTCTATTCTATCCTAACAAGGCAGCAGATGACTTCAAAAACCATCCCTTTCCACCATGTCCTGTTTTCTGCTGCCCTAGCTGAGCTGGCAAAGTGCATCTCTGTTCATTCTTTAATATTGTCTTCCCACCTCTTCTTCTGACCACCTCTTTTTTCGTTTCACCGTGCCCTGCAGAATTGTCTTTGCTAAACCAGAAGACCTTGAGACCTGGCCAAACCACTGTAGTTTCCATTTCTTGACCAGGGTTAGGAGTTCATCATATTCTCCAATGGCTGCTTGGATCTTTCTGCAAACCTCCTTATTGGTTTTGTGGTCCTTGTATGAAATGTTCATTACCCTTGGCAGCATCTCATCTCAAAGGCATGTGTTCTTTTATTTAGCTTTGCTGTCAAAATCCATGACTCACAAGCATACAGAAATATAGAAATAACAAGAGCATAAGTTTCATGCTGAAGACTGAACGGCAACCCAAGACAGCACTCCCATGTCCTTATGCACAAGAGATCCAACCCATACTCATGTCTGTCCTCTTCTCCACTGATATAAACCTTGTGTCTGTCGTCTGTTGACATCTCAACAAAGTTTTTTTCCAGTGCATCTCACAGTCTGAGTATGTTCCGGTAATATCTGCCCACTGCATGAGTCAGCTCTTTTATTTTTTCAGCTGGCCACAGAGTCCTCACATTCCAGGTTCCAACTGAGATGTTCTCCCAACCTCTGATCTTCTTGATCTTTGTTACACTAGTAGCATACTTCTCACCTATGTCTCGGTGTCCAACAGTAGGCGGGGTCTTTGTTAACCCAGGCTGCAAGCAATCCCTTATTAAGGTATTACATTGTATTAAGATTGTCCAGTCATGGTGTTTCTTGGGCAGAATTCAGCCTGAGGGAGACAATCCCTCTCTCTGCTATATAATAATGACAGCAATGATTATGGTGACTTATGCTTATATCCATGTCCAAATAAATTGTGAGGCACCCTTATTTTCATTTCGGTACTGCAAAAAAATCTGCTAGGAGCTCTAAGTTTCATGTCAAGTAAACTAAGATCATGAATTCAATTTTCTAGGTTTGTTTAGGTGGGGAGGGGAAACAGAGAAGAGGGGCTTAAATAATGCCTACAACTTGCACCACAAAGTTACAACTTGTATCTGCTGAAAATGTTCTTTAAAGTTTGGTTTTATGAAACTTGAAATTTCTAAATTCACTTACTCTGATCCAGATATCCTGTACTCCAGTCACAAGGTCCTTTAGGCAGCAGAGTTTCATTGAGGACATGTACAATAATGTCACAGTCCTGGTTAGCCTCCAGACAGATGGAGATGTTGAGGCTTACAAAGTACTGGCTCTTCATGGTCAACTCAATCACGATGTAACTGTATATAGAACAATATAATAACATCAAAATGAGCTAAAAAAAGATGTGATTATAAATAACCCATATGGAACTAATCTGAATTTTGAAGACTAAATGACCTTCCTAAGTCAATGCACAGCAAAACAACGGTAAAAGCCTTTAAGGTCAATCGAACAATTTCAGGGGAAGCAACTCTGTCATTTTCAATTCTTGCTTCTCTTCCAACTAAATGGAACTTCAAAGAATTTGCTCCTCTTGCAGCAAATGTGTTAGGAGCAAATTGATCAGTACCTGATTTTGCCCTATATAACCCTAACACATACACCCCACCCCACCACACACCATCACACGCACACACAAGCACACATACACAAAATCATGCTAAATTTGGACAGCTTAAAATTAAAGGAGCAAGTGTGAAGTCTTTTTAAGTAATTGCATCATGTAAACTGAGGAACTAGACTGAGCAAAATAGGACTTACTCTAGACGTAGGAAACCATTTATGTAGAAACGGCCAGGAGCACCTGCAAATATAAAGATTATTTTGTAATTTCAACAATATACAAAACACACACTATACACTTGAATGGTTTAACAAGGAAAAGAACACTGACATAAAAATGTATTCAGAATTATGACCTTATTCTTTTTTGATTTCACAGCTATAGATACCAACATGTCCTGATATTCATAAGGGAGAACAATCAGAAGATAATGCAGTTGAATTTCAAGGCTCAAACAGGTTCGGACCATGAAAATTAGTTCCAGCCACAGATAGGTCCAGTCATCCAGGGCTAGCTTCTATATAAATTGACCTCTAGGGATCTTAGAATGAGTTCTAGCCTAGCAGGGTAAATGAGCCATCAGAGTTTGAGCCATTGGAGTTCTACTGTATATGGCACCAAACAGGTGCCTAACTTTAGATGGATAAATTTTTAGGTCAACCAGCACAACTGTTAACATAGGTCAGTCTGAGCATAGACCCTTACAAGGATGTGAAAATTGATGCAAACCCTGATGCTACCTGATATTCTGACTACAACCCTATGGCTCTTTTGCAAATACATGCAAAAAATATTTAACCACGTACAATCTAATGCATCTTTTAAGCTTACCCGAATTTTCCTCCTCCAAGCTGATTTCCACAGTTGCAGATTCAATACCAACAGTTAATATACTGCTACAAGGGTCTATAGCAAACACGGCCTGGAATGATCTCTGTAGTTCAGCAGCTTTAACACAACAGTGGAACTCTGTGCAGGAAGTTAGGTAGCATGTTGCAGTGTCTTCTGGGAGATCTTGGAATGAAACTGACTGGGTACAGGCAGCTGTAAAATTGAAAATAATTTTTCAGCTTAAGAAGATACACAATTTGACAAACAGTAACATTTTTTTTGGCACAACTCTTTGATTTTTCTACGTTTTCTTCCATTTATAAAATTGGACAAATATAGCAAATTTATTTAATAAGTTTTTATCACTATGAAAATATTGGCTGAATTCATGAATTCAGTGAGACTAGAGATTCTTTAAAGATTTCTTCCAACACATCTGAGCACATGTATGCTAACCCTTCCTGTGGTATTTTTGTGCAAGACATACAAGTAACTTTGAGTATTACTTGTCTATTTTTTCTTGAAATGTAAAACTGGAGGGATGAAAAGAAAGTGATAGTTAAAAATCTTATATAACTCACTGAATCAGACTCCAGAAGGGCAAACCAGTGAGCTTTTAACTTACCATGTATAAACTGTATTACCGTAATGACCCTAAATATTCAGACAGACAGGTCTGTGCAAACATTGTATGACCCAGATCAAACTGCTCCATCAGGGTCTACAACATTTGCCATTCACTACAGCATCATTTGGATGCATTAACGTGTGTAAAATATACAGTCTACGAATTTTCAAACAATAATTGTCCAACTTTCGGGTGTCCGAAATTTTAGGGTCATTAAGGTAAACTGTTACTTGTCTATTTCTTTCCCAAAATAATTCTATCCTTTTTTTTTACCACACTAACCTGTTTTCCAGCCATTTATAGCCCCACTGTACAGGCCAGTAGCTATACCACACTGAATGTCCAGCAGGTAGGTTCCAACTTGTATATCTGATAGGAGCTTTGTCACAACATCTGTTGGCAGTGGGGATAGGCCAGACAAACCAAACAAGGACTTCCACAAAGTAAAAGAGAAATCTGAAAAGAAATAGATCAGTATT
The DNA here is from genome assembly GCA_963989385.1 of Ctena decussata. Lineage (NCBI taxonomy): Eukaryota > Metazoa > Mollusca > Bivalvia > Lucinida > Lucinidae > Ctena > Ctena decussata. The sequence continues at coordinate 78,059,626 of OZ022499.1, read as the reverse complement.
TCATTGATCATGTTCCATCGTTTTTTTTTATATGTGTTGTATGAGTTTTTTTTTTTTTTTTTTTTTTTTTTGTTTAATTTTTAAAGAAGTTTTTCAAGAATATTTCTCTTACATCCAGCAGCTTGTTAACCACAGGTGGGCAAACTGGAGCTCCCGGGGAAAAAAACACACCTGACCTTCAGAAAGCAGAAAGTGGTGCTTTCTCACTTGTGTGCCTGTTTTGTTTAAGAGTCAGCCCTCTCAGCCACTATGCCATGGACACCTGTTAGCATTACTTCCATTAAATGTAGCTGGCAAATAGTTTTTATATTCCTTTTTTTGTTTCCCACCAATTTACTATAGCTGAAACGTACACAATATTTACTTAGCTATGAGACTGAGGTTTTCCCTTACTAAATTTACCCAAATATGAAACTCAGTCTTTTGTAATTCAGCTATAAGACTGTTTTTTTTTTTTTGTGTGTGTTTTTTCCCTCCCAAAAAAATCCCCAGAATTCTAGCTCCATCTTATCTAGATCCGCCTTATACGATTTTCTGTGATTGTTTAGGAGACTCAATCTCATAGCAAAATTTAATAAAACTGATTTAGATACATTACATGTATTTAGGTTCATTCTAGAGATAGAGAAAAGTTTTACAGCCAAATAAATATGTCGCGACACGAGAAAACCAACAATATGGTTGTGCGCCCAGCGCAGACTTAGATCAGGCTGGACACCCACCCAATTTGATCAGACTCTTTGTTAAGTGCTCAAAGGGTACCTAAGGGACTAAGCTACCTCCATGCGGCCAGTGAAGACTCTGATCAGACTGGGCAGATGCCCAGGCTGATCTGAGTCTGCACTGTGTGCACAACCACATTGTTGGTTTTGTCGTGTCAAGGCTCATATAGGAAACTCTGACACCAATGACAGTTGAAATTTCTACAAGAGAATGCTTACTTGGATCAACAAATCCCTCAGACCAGCTACATGGCAAGATATAGAGGCGAGTGTCATTAAATATGGTGACAGAAGTTGAGCATTCTGGGTCTTCTGATGGGTTAAAACATAAACTGATCTCCATGTCCATTGAGTATAACCTATCTTCCAGCGGAACAGTCACCGAAAACCTTGGAAAATAAATAAACACTTTATGTAAAATGAATCCCTACTAGGAAAAGCAATGAGCACTATACAGAGTTTACAAAATAAGCCACATGTATATATGAGAACAAGAATACGGATAAAACCTGAAGATTAATTCGAAGCACTCTAATGATCAACTGTTTGCCTTCCAATCACTGGATTTTTTAATATGATATAGCTTGGATAGAACGTTTTTTATGAATTTTGCAGATGTAAATTTTGTGATATGCTTTGGCACTTCAAGAGTAAATGCTACATCATATTTATTATGCAATCATGCACACATTAAAAATAAAACCATCTAAACCAATCTCGTTTGGAAAGGAAAGAAGAATTTCCGTCTTTGTTGTGAAATATAACCATAAAAGTATCTAGCGGCAATTTTTACAATTATTTTCAAAGTTAAACATTAAAATAACTTTACATAGTCGACTGGACTAATTTTATTGATATCTGAATTACGATGATGGCCTATATCAGTCCCAGCCACATCACTGTTTCTTTACTGAGGCAGTTAAGGTAAATGGATACACTTTCATGGGAAGCAACTCTGCCATTTTCATTTTTGCCTCCCTGCTCAATGGGGTCATTCTTAAAGGAAAGCATTTGCTCCTCTAGGAGCAAATTCTTTCCTTTAACAGTAGACCCCACCTTGAAAGGGCTTCATCTATAGAAAAGCAAATAGGAAGTCAAGAAAGTTTTTCCACTTTTTAAAAATGGTCGCAAAAACATGGAGGTGTACCCATACACCTTAAATATGACTATACTGAACTAAATATCCTGGCAGTCTAACAGTCATCAGGCTTTAACAGATCATGACATTTTGTTACCAATAATGACCTGGACCCAGTTGTTCAAAGCGTACGACATCCTTAGCTAACATTTCATTAAAATTTCAATTGTTTTAAAATATCTCAAACTTGCCAATATTTTATGTTGAAAAATGAGAGATGCTTTTGCCATACATCATTAATTAACATTTCTTTAAAATTTCAAATGTCAATATCTCAAACATGCCAATATTTTTGTTGAAAAAATGAGAGAAGCTTTTGTCATTTTTTCAACATAAAATATTAGTATATTTGGTTATAAAGTCAAAAAACTCCTCACAAGTTGACCTCTTAAAGAGTTTGTTAAGCTAACGATGTTTTGAACAACTGGGCCCTACATGTAAAATATCACTTACTCTACTCTTACAGCTCCAAACAGATAAAATGCTGTTCTATTTCCTGAAATTAAAATAAGTGAATTTACATGATTATTTAGGCACCATCTATATTAATTGCAGGCCCTTAATCATAACAGACTCTCAATTTTCAAATATGAACAATGCCATGTGTCCTCCTTGCTAGATTTCCTCTAAAAAATATGGCTATCAGTGCAGTTCTAAAGTAGTTAAGTACCGACCACTCAACCCCTTTTGTGAAATTATCTTTGGTAAATGATAAAACAATATAAATATTTCACAATTTCTTTGAAGCTTACAAATAGGTCATAATCTAAAACACAACATGAAGTAAGCTGTGACACAACAAAACCAACAAAGTGGCATGTGTGCCCAGCAAGGACTCAGATCAACCTGGCCAGACCAGAATCTTTTCTGTGCGCTTAAAGGGTAGCTAAGGATCTAAACTAACTCCATGCAGACAGCAAAGACTCTGATCAGACTCGTGGATGCCCAGGCTGATCTGAGTATGTGCTGAGCGCACATGCTATTTTGTTGGTTTTGTCGTGTCTTGGCTCAAATATAAAACTTCTCCTACCCCAGGGATAATCTTCGAAGGGTATTTCAAATACCATCTGCTCCAGTTCCACAGTTATTATCCTGGCACAGGTGATAATGTCTACAGACACGTGGAAGTTTCTGCCCACCTCTTCTGCGTATACACAGCTTGTCACACCTGTACAGGTGCTAGATATTGTGCTAGAGACTGTGTTCCCTGGTACCACTGGTAGGTCTAAGGGTATACTGCATGCTGAAACAGAAATCAAGAGTTGTCAGAGGATCAAGTTGTACTGAACTGAAGCTTGACCCTCAGGATCACCTTTTATAAACCAGTGTGGTGTTGCCACTCATCCTCCAGTTAAAAATTCCCTGACTTTTCCTGATTTTTTCCCTGTTTTTTCTTCTATTTTCCAGACGCTTTCTTTGCGAAGGATATCATTGCGTCTTTTGTCCATAGAATTCTCAGATTTTCAAACAGTAAATATTCTGATCAAACTGTTTGAAACTGCAGGTGGCTCTGCATCTGCGAACTGCAAGCAAAAATTCCTTAGCTCATGGCATACTAACATCATCATATTGCCCAATAATACTCATCACATAAAAAAAACTTTGTCGTAAAACTTTTAAGTGTGATGCCCAAGGCAAGGCCGGTGTCAGTGTGACAACAATAGCTCCCTGTACTTTTGATCATGCCAGCTCATAATCAAATGTAAATGGACCGAGCCATGAATGGACAGATAAACAGACATGATTGCTACAATATACCTCTACGACATAAAAGCCCTTGGTGCATTGCAATTCATAAGTCCCATAAATGGTGTTTTGGAAGCAAAATTTGGACAAAAAACAACATATCTGGTGGTCTAAAGCCTATGTGGTAGAATTCTGGCCACTTTATTCACAGAAACAGTAATTAGGGGATAACTGTATTCAGAATTGTCATTTGGGGAGGTAAATCTTTGGTTTTATGGTTGGAAATTTCGTTTTACCCCGACGCGCCAGCGGAGCCGTAAAACAGAATTTGCGACCATAAAACCGATGATTTACCTCCCTAAATGACAATTTTCAATACAGTTATCCTCATTCTAATGCACTTTTTCACATTTTCACCTTTCAAAGTGTACTTCTTTGCACCCATAGCAAGCGCTTTCAGCAGCGTAAAACCAACGTCAGCCAATGAGAAGCGACGTTTTATAATGACGTCAGGTTTGCGACAGTAAATCATAGAATATACTGTCGCAATTTTTTGACGTTATCCAATCAGATGTCGCGTTATATTCGTAAGTGCATTAGAAGGGGTGTTTATTAGATTCAGGGCATTTATTAGAAGCATTATGGTACTTCTTGTGGCAGAGACTCGTGAATGGAATACATGTACAAGTATTCCATGAAATACGGTGTCTTGCCTGTCTGGGAAATGTCACAAAGCTGAGTTATATGTGAAAACTCTACCAAGTTTACGCCAATGACAAAGATACCATAGAAGTAATATGTATGTCTCACTTCTGCTAGTTGCAGATGAGACAATAAAACTAACCACTTGGATCCCATGTATCCTCCAGCAAAGTACATGGTTCCAGTAAAAGATACTCAGCTATCTGTATGTCTTCAAAGAACAGGGCCTGGTGATAGCTGTCTAGTGGCTCAGCTGGATCAAGGTTGTAAGAGGTCTTCCACTCTATTAAGGATATGTCTGAAAAGAAATCACTAGACAGGTTAAACTCTACAAAATGGCAGGCATTGTCTTAGTCTCTGTCATTTTATTAGCCATTGTTTGGCTTTCATATCTACAAGGAAGATAGCTAGAACAGAAAGACATTTTTGCTCCTCCTGTATGAGAATCACTTATTGAAGGAGACACCTCTTAAATGAAGGAATTTGCTTTTTCGAAAAGCAAATTCCTTCCTTTCAGAGGTGTCTCCCTTCATGAGAAAGCAATTATTTCCAAGTGAAAAAGATCTCCCTTTGAGTATCCATGAGCCTGAAAAATTTAAATGATCTTCACTTCAGTGTACCAATGTATAACATGTAAAGAAAACTTTGAATATCCATGGGTGTATTATGAAATGCCATTTATAGCCAGAAGTGGTTGGTATTAAGGCATATAGACACATAATAATGTTTTGGCCATAATTGATTTGTGAAGTGTATGAATATAAAGCCATGTTTTTCTGCCATTTTTTAAAGGGAGACATTATTTTCTGACTTCTTGTTTGCTTTCCTGGATGACAAATCCTCCCAAAATGGTGTCTAACCTTAATGGAGCTAATTGTTTTCTTTATGAGTAGACTCTATTAGGGAAAGGTTTTGTCATCCGTGGAAGCAATCAGGATGTCACTGAAGTTGTTCCCTTTTGTAAAACGAGCAGAAAACATGGAGGTGTACCAATTCACCTTAAATATGCACAGCCTTACAAACATGTTAACCATTCTCATAATTACCATATTTATTCAGTTATAAGAAGGGAAGTTTCTCTTCTGAAACAATCCCGAAGATCTAGATCCATCTTATAAGATGGATCTAGATCTTTGGGATTGCTTTGGAAGAGAAACTCCCATCTTATAACTGAATTACACATTATTTACATATTTTGGGTAATTTTGGAAGAGGAAAACTCCTGTCTTATAGTCAAATAAATATGGTATTACAGTTATCTGTCACAGACTTACTTGGCTTCAGATATGTGGCATCATATTCACAAGGTCGTTTTGAGACAAGGACATTATCAAATATGACCACCTCCTGGTCACATGGTTCAGTATCGCTAAAACACACTTTGACCCCTGCTGACATGAGGTACTTCCTCTCTAGTTCAAGGTCAGATATCAGAAACCTGGAAGTTAAAGATCAACAAAATATGTGACAGAATGGAACTGGATAAAAGTAAATCAGATATTAGTCTTCAGATTATTACCTTGAGGAAGTCTGAATACCATCACTAGATATCTTTTAATTTTTCTTTTTCCTTTTTAGAAAAAGTGACACTGGCACATTCAGTAAATTAGCCATTATTTTACAGAAGCTGCAGTAACTATTCTAATTCATATTAACATGTACGAGTATACCTCCATGGTTTTATGTCATTTTTTACAAAGGAAACAACTTTTGTGACTCCCTATTAGATTCCCTGAATAACAAAGCCCCTCCAAAATGGTGTCTACTATTTAAGAAAAGAATTTGCTCTAAAGGAGCAAATTCAATCCTTTCAGAGATGACCCCCATTCAGATAGAATGCAAAAACTACAAGAGCTGTCACCTGACAGCATAGCTCGCCTGAATAGGTGCTTGCCCATCACACAGTCGCTTTGGAGGTGTGGACTTCCATGCATAAAACTTCAGGCAAGCATGTCCATAATGACAACACATTTATAAACAAAAGCTATCTAAGAAATAAGTCTTAAAATAAAATTAAAGTAAAAGAATCCACATGAAATTTCAAAGTCCATGAGCTTGAGGTCAAAGAACTAAGCGGTAGGGGTGGGGATGGGGGGGTGGGGGGACCTAGGATGTAACAAAACCTTGAACCATTATCTAACATCAGTCCAAGTATTAGTATCAACTGAGTCCACCGTGGCACTGTGAAACTATGTCTTCATAAATATAAAACTTTAACCAAAATCTTTAAGACAAAATTCTAAGTCGATGACCTTGACTTCAAGGTCATCCAGTGGGGTAAGTATATAGTGTTTTGTAAAAACTCAAAAAAGTGTCTAACATCAGTTCAAGTGTAAACTAAATCTCTGCCAAGCATTATGAATCAGTATGCAATTAGAAAACTTTGATAAAGAACAAATTTCCAAAGTCTGTGACCTTGACATCAAGGTCACTGAGCGGGGTTGGGGAAGTACTCAGCAAAACTTTGGACTAATATCTAACTAAAGTGCAAATATAAAAAGAATTCATCACTGAGTTCAGAGGATATGTGTCTTTAAAAGACTTTAACCAAAACATCCAATCAATAAAAAGACAATTTTCTAACTCCATGACCTTGACATCAAGGTCACTGAGGGGGTGGGGGTAGTACCTTGGAAAACTTTGGACCAATATCTAACTACAGTGCAAGTATCAAAGGAATCCATCCATGGCTTAAGGAGATGTTGGGCTTTATAAAACTTTAACCAAAACATCCAGTCCAAAAATACTCCCAATTTTCTAAGTCCATGACCTTGACATCAAGGTCATGGAGTGGGGTGGGGGTGGTACCCTGTTAAACTTTGGACCAATATCTACCTACAGTGCAAGTATCAAAAGAATCCATCCATGGGTTAAGGAGATATAGGTCTTTAAAAAACTTTAACCAAAACATCCAATCCGGACGCCAACGCTGACGCTGATGCGGACGCCGGGGTGACAACAATAGCTCTTTCTGAACTTTCGTTCAGGCGAACTAAAAATGGCAGAGTTGCTTCACCTGAAAGTGTACCCATTCACCTTGAGATTGACTGATTGATTTGTTGCTTTACGTCCACGGTAAACAGCTATGGGCATGTTGGGACGGTCAGTTAACCTTACCACACTATTCCTGGGCAGGCTTAGACCTCTTAAGTGGTTAACCGGTACTTAGTGCAAATATTTTCGCCAGTAACTGACAATTGCCCTTCTTGAATCAAGGGAAGGAGAAACAAAAGTATGTGGCCAGACCGGGTATCGAACCCAGGACCTCTGACTTATAAGTCAGGTGCCCTACCGACTGTGCTACACGGCCAGGCTCACCTTGAGAAAAACTACTAATGTATTTCAGTTAGAGATGTATGAAGAATTTTGAAATGTGGCATAATGCTTAGTTTTCACATCTCAAGAAAGGAAGACAAAATACAACTTTATGATACTTACTCGAGTTTTATCAAACCATTCAAGTCAAATATGTGGATTACATCTGAAAATAAAGAAAACATAAGTCTAAGCCAAAGTTTCAGAAAAGAAGGGTTTTGATGTCAATAGTTCTGGAGTAATTTTGTTGTATCTCTACAAAACATATATCATGGCTCATCATTAGAAATTTCTCACAGACGCAGTTCCAATGAGTGGCAATAACAGGTAAATGAATGGACAATAAAACTTCAGAACAATGGTCCACTGTCAAAAAATTGTCAAAACAAGGTTCTTTTAGGTGCAGTAAACAATAATGCTTGAAAAAACACCTATACAGTAATTCAAAACTGACTGATTGGTCTTGTCTTTTCAATATATAGATCCTTCAGGTTCCTCAGTTTAAGCAAGGAGGGAAGACTGTATACTTACCAAATGCAAAATTGAACAGAGATCTGGTGAATTTAAGGTTTTCGATGCCGACAGAAAATCTGTATCCACAGTCATCAATGTCAAACATCACAGTAAACGCCAGTGCCAATCTCTCAACGTCAACACAACAGCTGATTCCTGTACATGAGGCAGGTATGTAGCAAACTACATTGTCATCCAAGGTAGGTAGAGACATTGCTGATGTACAGCTAGGATCTACAAAGAAAATAATTAACTCGTTAATAAGGTGTATGACTACTTCACCAGGGTTCAGTGTCCATTTTACAAGGGAAACAACTTCAACAGAACAGTATCTGCTTTCCTGGTTGGTGAATCCTTTCTTCAATGGGGACTACTTTTACAGGAAAAATTAGCTCTCTCTCTCAGCCTTTAGATATTAACCCATTTATGCCCAAGACTGATCAGACTGGGCAGATGCCACTTTGTTGGTTTTGTTGTGTCCTAGCTCATTTGCTCTCTCTCTGAGTCTTACATATTAATGGGCCTCCACAGACTAGTGGTTAAGAGCACTGACCCTTTAAAAACGTTAGGTCTCACAGCTATGACAGACAAGTTGGAAAGCCACATTCTGCTTGTGGAAAGTCAGTTGTTTTTCCCAGGGAATTCTGGAATTCGCACATCTTTGCTTAATTGATAGTTTTCTGGGCTACACCCAGAATGTTGCTCAAAAGTCATCTGATAGCGTGTAACTGACCTATGCAATTTAGCATGTGATATAGTCCCCACAAATAAAATTGAAGAGATGCCAATTTTATCAAGCCACATTCTGAACTGAAGTTTTGTTGATACATTATGTAATATAAAAATCTCCCTTTTTTCAGCTCATTCCTCATTTACGACTCTGGACTTCTTTAAACTAGTTTGTTTCCTACTAACTTACCGTTATTCCAGTTGCCTGTGGTTGGTATAAAAATCCCCACACCACTGCTACACTGTTCATCCAGAAGGTATGATCCTATCTGTAGTGTGTCCACAAACATAGTAACCACAAAGTCGGACAATGGCACAGTGTTACTGTAACTGTTCTCTGTCAGCCAGGCATCCAGATCAAATCCTACAGGGAAATTAGTTTGAGATATCAAACAAAATTTAAAAGATCAAAGAATATATGTCCCATTTACACAAGACAGACTTACCATATTTTTTTGCTTATAAAATAGGGGTTTTCCCTTCCAAAACAATCCTGAATCTCTGTAGCTCTGTCTTACATGTATAAGATGGACCTTGATTTTTATGGAAACTGTCTTAGAAGGGAAAACTTCTTCTTATGGCTGAATTTAATGACTGATTAAGATATCTGGGGTTATTCTAGAGATGGAAAAACACCATCTTATAGCTGCAAAATACTGTACAGCTCAGCTACATCTTAGCTACAGCCATTAAATTAATCCAAATGCTACAACTTGTAATTATCCTTATATCTGAACAAGTTAAAATTCATTATCTGCCACTGTATCAAACAGTTGCTGGAGGAACTGTAAACAGTGTAGACACTAACCAGTTCAGAAGAACAGTCATTAAGGGTCCTCAATGCCGCCCCGGAAACTTGCATACCACTATAATTTTGGATCACTCCTCATGTATTTTAGATATATTGGTCAGGGGAGAGTCGGGTAATTTCGGACAGCAGGTAAATTCGGACAAAGACATTGTTTTCTTCATCATGTCAGTTGTTTGGAACTAAAGAAATAATAACTGGCTAAACAGTAAAAATCCTGATGAGACGGCTCACCTGGATTTTCACTGTTCGCAATTGTATATCCGAATTTACCCCCATGTCCGAAGTTACCAGACTCTACCCTACATACCAGGGATTACAAATCCAGTGTTCCAATCACATTCAGCTTTTGGAAGGACAAAATCTTCTAGAACCACTATGGTATCTTCACAAGGGCCAGCACTCTCAAAGCATATACTGTAATTCACACTGACAACAAATTTTCTCCCTTGCTGAAGGTTTTCAATCTTATAACTGTAATGGTAGATAAGAAATAGTCATCAAAAGAATTAAACCACTCAATAGAAGAATTCAACCAGATGCTATGTCACCCATGTTTGCACATACTTAATTTACAAACATGAAACACTGTCAGAATACTCATCAAAAAGATCAGACCCAAGAGAAGTAATATGCTAGCTACGTCTCACATTGTGCTTATCACCAGCAAAAAACACACAAAAAAACAGGAAAAAGAATTGAAGATTGAGGGCATGATTTTCAAAAGAATGTAGTGTCTTGTATTGACAACTTGAAGTACCATATTAATTCAGCAGTGAGATTTTTTCCCTTCCAGGACAATCCCAAAATCTAGATCTATCATATTAAGATAGATCTAGAACTTGCGGTTGATTTGGAGGAGGAAACAGATCTTATAACTTAAATAAATTAAGACTCAATTGACATTTGGAGTCATTTGCAAGGGAGTGGGGGTGAAGGAGGGGTGGGGAGGGGGGATTGGTTATTGTCTTTTTCTGTCATTGCAGGGTGTGGGGGATGGATGACTTGGAATTAAAACAGACTTTTATAAGTGCATTATTACTGTAAAAAAAAATCATGTGAGGAAAATTTTGAGGTTGAGAACTATGTGAAGAGGTTTTTTTTTAAACAAAATCTGCTAATATGTGTAATGTAAAAAGTGTATCCCATGTAGTATAGTCTGACCTTTCATAGTTGGCATGAACCAACTTGAATGTACCATTGGTACATAGAGACTCGAAAATGATAATGTAATTTTACCATTTTGAATTCTTCTGCCAGAACAGAACAGAACAAAACTTTATTTTCATCTCAGATCATGGTACATGATATATGAGACAACGTCCCAAAATAGCTATAACATTACTGTATGGCGTAGCATAACTGTTAGAGAAAAGAGAAGAAAAGAGAAGAGGGGAAAGATAGGCAGACGGAATTAGTTTAAGATGGTTGTTTAACATATAGAGCCGTCATCTTTCAAATTATCATATAACACAAAATCATATTGTACCCTAATATTATGGCTGATACGCCCAGCTTGCATACGGCGCCAGAACAACGTTAACATGACGTCGCATCAGTGTCAGTGAGGCGCCTCATCCGGGCAATAGTACACGATGACGGCTTTGACTCAGCTGTTAGAACAATAGCCTATCGGGCACAGAACGAGGAATCGGCGTTGTATCAACGTCGGTTCAACGTCATTACGTTGAATCAACGTTGACTCAACGTCGACTCGTCGCTGCCCGTCTTGTTGGTTGTTTATGAAATTATTTTCGATCAGCTTTTGTCAACTCATAATTATTACCGGCCCCCTAAGCTTCACAGGTAAATAAGGGCAAAACAGGCATTAAACATAATCAGATCGCTTCGGTGAGCAGCCTGGTCACGTCAAATGCCTTTGGTAGGTAAGTATAAAACCTTGTGAAGCTAAAAGGGCTAATTCTTATTATTGTATGTCCTGAGTTCCAGAGAAGAGCAAATTTGTCTAAATTACCGTTCATACAGGTAATCACTTTGGATTAACTGACAAATATCTCACAATAAAATATTTGCGAAGCATGAACAATTATGTCTTGTATCTGGGGCACTAATTTATGCCAAAGAAAGTTGCTCGTGCATGAACACGGAAGGTTAGTAGGTCAGTCATAACAATAGTAGACGCGTGCAAGGAGTGAGTTCGGTTTAAACACGCTGTACACGATGTATGATTTCTGGAATATTGTTGCAGTTTAATTTCAAGCTGGAATATATTCAATTGAAAATTCAGAATTAATGTAAGTTCAAAATTTTGCATATATGTATCGCGAATACCTGTGTGTAGCCTGACAGTGCGGCGGCGAACCAGGCTGATGTCGCTGAGAGCAACTGCCTTAATTGGCATGCTCTCAGAGACATCTGCCAAACCCAGCCCACTGGCAAGATACACACATACTGTTCAGCCTATACACAAAATCACATAGTCTCAATGCCTGTTATTAAAGTGTTTGAAAAGAATCTCAATAAACTTACAAAGTTTCTTTAGCTTTACAACAGAGTTTAAACATAATAGTGCTTTAAACTTTAGAATATTCGGTCGTCTGTGAAAATGTCTATCTATATACTTGCTCCTGTGTTCTGCAAAGAAAGGGCAGATCAGCAGATAGTGTAATTCGTCGGCGATGTCGTTTTTATCACACAAAGCGCATTTACGTTCAGCTAGCGGAATTCCCTCCCATCTACCCGTTTCCACAGGGAAGCGATGGTTGGATGTTCTAAACTTTACTAATGTTATATATTGTTTAGGAGGTAATGTAAGAAAATAACTCTCAAGTTCGATGGTTTCCTTAAATAATTTATAGTTAATGCCTTTGGATGAGTTTTCCAGACTGGCATTCCACTTTTGAAGATTTTGATCGATTAGTATTCGCTTTATGTAACTGTTTAGATTCTTATAATGCGATGGGTCCTGTGATAGCCAAATGTTGTATTTTCCAGTATCAATAAAAATTTGCTTAATATAATTTATCCATTTAGACTGTAGGCCAGGAGTATTATATAAAGCATTATATAGTAAAGTTGACAATTTGTTATGTTTTCCCATAACCAAACGATTCCAGAAGCCTACCATCCTCGACTTAATAATAATTTCAATCGGGTATCGTCCTAGTTCTGCGTATAGCATGTAATGTGGCGTGCTCTTTTTTGTTTTTGTTATTTTGCGTAAGAAAGCAGCATGTATCCTTTCAAGAATTTGCACATTTTCGAAACCCCAGATTTCAGAGGCATAAGTCATTATGGGTAAGACGGTATGGTCAAATAATTTCAATTGTAGGTCAACTGGGAGAGCAAGGTTGTCTATTCGAGTGTATAACAGATGTAATGCTTTATGTGCTTGTTCTGCCAGGTGTTTTCTTGCATTCAGAAAACTCCCGTTTTTAGTAAAATAAATGCCTAAATATTTATATCTATTAACAATTTCTAGGTTCTGATCACCTAATCTGAATGTGAAGGCATTAAAATTTCTGCATCCAAAAATGAGCACTTTTGATTTATTTACATTAATTTTCAGCTTCCAGTCATTGCAATAATCATTAAAATCATCTAAACATTTTTGAAAAGAATCAGGATCAGTAGCAAGTATCACCGTATCATCTGCATATAAAAGCACCACAATTTTAAGAAATATCGAGAGATTTTCAGTATAATTTTCAATTGTAATTCCATGATTTTGCCTTTCGACGAGAAAGCTTTCTAAATCATTCAGAAAAAGTGAGAATAGGACAGGAGATAGGTTTTCCCCTTGTCTGACCCCGCAATAACTACCAAAGAAGGGAGACAATTCATTTTTTTGAGAAACACATGATTTGATATTTAAATACAAATTTTGAATAACTTTGAATAACTTTGAGAATCTTAAAAGCTTATCGTTTCTTCGTCAAAATAAAAAAAGCGATTTAAAAACTCATCATCGGCAGTATAGTCTAACAGCTCACCTGTCTGCGCATTTATATCGCCGCATAGGTAAACGTAATCGTATTCGCTGCAAAACTTGGTAATTTCTGATTGAAACAATTCGAACTCATCTTCGTTAAAAAATTTCGATTGACTCGGTGGAACGTAAACAATGCCAAATATTATATCATGGTTCGAATATATGTAGTTTTTACAAAGTTTTACCCAGAATACATAGTCTGAATCTGTTTCTATGGGTTCTACATATTTGTTCATGCTATCTTTAACAAATACCCCAATACCCCCTGATTTTCTTATATAACGTCGTTTTCGTGGTTGACTTTTGAAAGTATAACCATTAATTGAAATAATATCGGTAGAGTCAAGTTTGGTTTCCGTGACACAAAACATATCATAGTCAGAAATCAGTTCATGAAATTCGGGATATAGACTGCGAGTTTTCAAACCACACACGTTAAGCACTGCTAGATTCAAAGGCGAATTTAGCTGAGCGTTTGCATTTGGACAGTTATTATTACCAGTCACATGGCTGAGTACTTCCCCCGCGTAATCCTAGGCAATATTATTCTTGCCTGCGGCCGAAGCAGTTGGAACTGGGGTTTCAGGGTCTGTAGGAGGTGTTGGTTTGTTGGCTGCCGTATTCTGTAATCGCTGCATGGCTGCACTGTATTCATCGATCGGCACTGACTTTGCTGTGGTAACATCGGAATCGCTGACATCGTGAGGCAGAACCGAGTAATGATTAGAAAGTAATATGCTCGGGTTTTCAGTGTCCGAGGGGGCATATGTTGAAGAGGACTTTTCAGTGTCCATCACTGATTCATTATCACTATCATTGGTCCCAACAGTAAACTGACTTGACTGATCATGTTCCGAGCGTTCCACTGATTGGCTTGGCTGTCCCCTCCTTGTGAATTTATCTTTTTCCGGACCGCGTCCATCTGAATCTATCGGAATATTTTGTGCATTGTAGCTTCTCCGATCACCAGTTTGGGTACGATTCTCACGCAAAATAGTTTTCCAGTCTGGGAATTCGTCCCTAATGACTCTGCCATTTACCAATAATTTTGCCGGAAACCCAATGAATACCTTTCTATCCTTATCACGTTCGCACCTAGCTTTTTCAGTTTTATAATCAGCCCACAGCCTGGACCTGGCTTGCACAATTTCATTAGGATAGTCCCTATTGATTCCGAAATCGGTGCCTCTTAACTTATTTGCATTCGCCATTATGTTTTCGACATCCTTATACTCCGAAAAGGCAACAATGATTGGGCGGGGTTTATTCACTGGTCGTTGCCCAAATCGACGCCTTGGTTTTGGGTCACCCAAGCGGTGGGCCCGTTGAATTCGAACTAGGTCCACATCTATACCGAGGTGGGTTTGCAGAAATGAGCGAATGATACCCTCACAATCGTCGTTATGGAGGAACTCTGGGTGCCCCCAGAAAATGAGATTATTACGTCGATTCCGAGCCTCTTGGTCAATACTTTTATATTCGAGCACTTTAAGGCGTTTTTCGGTAACCGCACTCTGAGCATATATACAGTCAATGTCCTCTTCGAGACTACTCATGCGTGTGGACAGCGACCCAAATTCTTTCATTATCTCAAACAGGGAGACAAGTTTATCATCTGTAGACATTTGCTTAAACTGTTCTTTGCTTATTTTACAGACAGTTTCTTGAACATAATTAGTTTGATAAGTCCCACCTGTTGAGCGCCTGTGTCTTTTACGCCTCGTAACTGTTTCAAA
Source organism: Ctena decussata (assembly GCA_963989385.1). Taxonomy (NCBI): domain Eukaryota; kingdom Metazoa; phylum Mollusca; class Bivalvia; order Lucinida; family Lucinidae; genus Ctena; species Ctena decussata. Next base: position 78,044,325 of record OZ022499.1, on the reverse strand, counting down.
TACCCCACCATCGTCATTGTCCCATGCCTTCTCCGTGCGACCTCCATACTCAAAGACCACATTTCTGCTTATTTCACCGGAATTTGCCATAATTTTTCCACTAAATTCAAATTTTGTTATTTCACCAACCTTCTCACTATCAAAATTGTCCAAACTTTTACCAAAAAGTCCCAGAAAAAGTCCAAAAATTAGAAATTTAGTGAGAGCAGGTAGAAAAGCCATGTGCTCGCTACGCCATACCACGTGATTCCCTTTTCAAGTTAATCAAGTTTTAAAAGAAACAGTTTGTAAACTACTTACTCCATTCTGTACACACCAACCATATAGAATTTCTCCCACAGACCTGCAAAAGGAAAAATCGTGGGGTTAAAGCCAAAACCAATTATCTCCAGTTTTCAAAGTTTTGAGAAAAACGGCTTTAAAGGTTTGAAAATGATATAAAATAAGTCAGTTATGAGATATATAGTCATTTTTTATTCATATTGTAGGATAATTAGTCCTTAAACAAAAGGTAATGACAAAATTTGTGTAAGCCTACCCTTAATTACCTTAATTAGTAATAATTAATAGCTGGTGTTTTTGGCAAAACTATCTGTTGAAGAAAACATAAAACATAATGTACCAAACAAACATATCTGGATATACATGGTTTTGGCAGTGAGTTTTTGCTTCTGAAAGTCTATTAAAACAAATGCCAAAACATTGTATATAATGATAAGCTGTTATGGCTGGAACACTTTGAGATTGTTTCAGTTTGAAATGGACTGCCAAAACAACGTATCTGTAGATAATGGCTTTTTGTAATCACATTATGTGTTTCTATTGCAATAAAATAAATTGCTAGAATAGCCTATCCACAAATACGGTATTTTAGCCACATCAAAGCTTGAATGTTAAAAAGTATTCACATTTGCCAAAATCCAGTAACCAGCAATACAGCCATGTTGCAAATACCTTACCACATATTTAAGCTTGAAAATATTGTTCTGGAACCACTTATTTGTCAATATTTTGTTATGCCATTCTAAATGGCACACTTTTTTACACTACTTTACCATGTTTTATTCACTACCTAGAAAGTGAAAATGGCTGTGAAAATTGGCAGATTTTCTGATAATTGAGCATATCACTGTCGTTTAAACTTTAAACTTTTTCGGGAGAATATGACAGTTACACCTAATTATATTGGTGGCACCATTTACAGGTACAAGACTGCCTACAACATTAACTGAATGGTGCAGAACACATTAAAAAAGGCTACTGCCATTTTGCGCAGTTCGATGTGCAGGTTTTAAAAAGAATACTAATGTCACAACACTATTGAACATAATGCGTGGTTTACAAAAAAATTTAATTCAATAATTGTGAGGAGCATTTTGATTGTTAATTCACTGGAAATCAGGGGCTGGGATGAACTTGTGGCTCATTACACTGCCAGCTTTCAGGTTTAGAGTGCAGCAATTCTGGATCATGGAGCTCCAGGCATACTAGGCTGGTAAACTGGATGAGACATTGCATCTCTGTGAATTGGCTGCAGCAAAATTGCAATCAGACTTCAACATGCAAATAAATTTCAATTTATGTTTTATTTCTGTTTGAGCTCATTTACTGCTGAAAATTCTGGGAGCGTTTGGAGTCCAAGATATAGAAAACATTCCTTTGGAAAAATTAATACAATTATTGTACTTATCATTTAATAATTGCATGTGATCATACATGACCCTTACTGATACAAATTAGATCTAGTCATCCTATATCAACGTCTCTTTGTTAGGGTCAGTCCAAGCAAGATGCATAATTTGTCATCATGAATGAATCCGTCATACTCAAATGCAAATGCTGGCTTGATTATAAGTATTTGACACAATTGACTTCAACTGTTTTTCTACATGTACTGCAGTTCTGATATACGGTTTATGTTCACTACAAGAACATTACCATAATGTCTATACATACTAGGACACTTCAAGTTACCACTATAGAAAGGTTTAAATCAATCTCTCAAAAACTGTAGGAGGAGTTGATTATACAAATTTGTTACGCTGTGTTGATAAGATTCACTGAAAATGTGTGTTCGGGTGCCAATAATATTGTCAAAAACTAATGTTTGACCTTCCAAATCCTTTGTGCACATTTTCAATTTGTCTGTTTGTCTGCAACATGTGTGCATAGTTTCAAATTAACCCATCCAAAGCTGTAGAAGGAGTTGACAACACAAGCTTGATATCAGTATCATTTTATTTAGTTCGAAAGCTGTAGCTTTCTCAAAATATAAACTTTGACTTCAAATATTTTCATGTACATTTTATATTATCTGCAACATGAGTGCAAAATTTCAAATCAGTCCATCAAAAATTGTCTAAGGAGCTGAATACAAAACTTGCTATCCTACATCAGTAATCAACAATGGAAATGTCTAAATTCAAAAACCTGTAATACTGCCAAAAATAATTTTTTGACCATAGAAAATCTTAATGCACATCTTCAATATGTATGCAGTATGTGTGCTTTATTTGAAATTGATCTGTCATAAGGTGTGGGAGGAGAAAATGCTGCTAAACTGAGTGATGGATGGATCAACAGATGCACGGACAGACAGATGGACATGGGTATAACATAGTGCCCCCTGACTGCCCATTAGAAGATTTTCCAAAGTTGCGTTTTGTATTGCGTTCTTATATGCACTAAGAATTTCAAACAATCGATTTTCCATTTACATTGGCTTCAACATTTGATAACCCTTCTGGAGTACAACCCTCTTGATGCAGCAATTTGTCAAGATTCTTTACTGCTTTTCTTTCAGTCTAGAAGATGTGTGGAGCTTTCCAAATCAGTGGCATTGATAGGTGCATTATTTAGCGTGTAACTACCATTACTATCTAGATCTTGGGCTGTTACTGGGTGTTGTATTCTTAAAACACTTAACAGTAACTCATCTTCTGAGCTGAGTAAATTAGAATCAGAATCAGAATGTTTTGCTTTCTTTCTGTGCAGTGAATGTTGCTTCACATCAGATAATTGCTGTTTCTTGGCATAATTATCTTGCTTTTATAAGATTGTTTTCCATCACTCTCAACTTTCAAATATGATAGAACAGTTGTATTTGACGTTTTTAAAGAGAATTTGGAAGCACAGGTTGTCATTTTCTTTCTTCCTGTCTCATCCAAGTGTTTTCAGCAGCTTTATTCAAAGTTATATTGGATTAACCTGACAGTTTTTTTTATTCTTCAATGATGCTGTTATTTCCAACGACGTCTTTCTCATTATTTCTTTAAAGCTATTTGATGAATTGCCCTGCATGCCTTTTACCTTCCTTATTTTGAACCTGTCACAGACTTTGATTTCTTATTCATGGTTCCGAGATGCCACTCAAGCCTAGTAGCACCTTCTTAACAACTATTCACTGATCAGTCAGAAATGCCACTGAGCATGCTGTGAAAGGACTAATCCCACACAGAAACTGAAAATGATTTAAAATATATAATGAATTCTTACCTCAATAACTAATTAACTAAATAAGATAACCTTTTGAAATTTGCAGAATAATTTTTATATGTTATGCGGAAAATTTCTACAAAATTTGACAAAATGTGGTTTGAAAATATAAATTTTCCATGCAAATGAGGGTAGGCGGAGTTTAAGGGAACTCACGGAACAACGAATTCATGATTTGATTGTCAGAATGACTGTCAGTAAGAATATTATTAAGTTTTACTTTATCAGCTTTGCTATCTATCAGCACTTACTTTGTTTAGGGTCTGTTATTGTTTGGATTATGAAAAATAACATGAAAGTCAAACTGATATAAACAGATAAATCGGGATGGCTGGTTCAGAATAGACAACAATGTTTTTTTCATCAGTATTGCACCAGCGTAAGTACAGATACAGGCTTTTGGCTTAAACATTTTAATTCAGTTTTATGCTTTTATAGATAAGCAAAATGAGGTATCTTTCGATACTGGGTTATGGCAATACTATACTTAAGACCAAAAGTAACTTTACAGTTTTAAGTACCGAATAAATCTATACTCCTACTGATGTTAAGCAATTTAAATATTGCAATGAGTTTCCAACACTTGCCCTAACATAATTCATGAAAAACGACTTATGCAAGTTAACTCTCTTTCGAGTTACCTGTGCTTTCATGGAAAACACAAAATCAGCACTTTCTCACAAAATCTAAGATAGACCAAAAATATTAATAAGCTATTTTAAAGGGCATTATTTGTCCATAAGAAATACTGCCAGACATTTTGCCATCGACGTTTGGTTAGTTTTTGGCAGTATGTTTAAGTTGCTTCACTTCAAAATTGTCTCCCTTTGAATTAAAACAATAGTAAACTTAAGTCCTTTCTTAAAGCTTTGTCTCTGATTACATTCGAAATTTTTAATCAGTGATTAGTTTCGACAGCTGCCGAGAGTATGTTACAAGATCATCTGATAAAAATTTCCATTGGTTCGAAAGAAAAAATGAACAGCAATTTGTAATGGGAATTTCCATTAAAAGCACTGTATAGTTCGCAAAAAGGGCTTGGACATAAAAGCACCACTCTTAATTTGTGTTACCCGTAAGATGGTCCGGGCTTATTTGAACTTTAAACAGCAATTGGATAGCAGGTCTTACAGACTGGGTCTTTAAAGTTTAAAATTGTCCAGTCACAAAGCTAAAGAAACACATCAAAAGTGATGCATTTTGGAAAAGTTTATTTTGACCCCTTGCATGTTTCATTAGGGCCTTCTGGTTGCATTTATGACAACAAAAATCTAAAACTCAAATGTCTTATGCGTGATTGATCGGCCTTTACTAGGAATCAAACGCTTTTCATTTGTTAGTCAAAAATACCCGGAAAAGGTAAAGATATAAACAGTGTAAAGTTACTTTTGGCTTTAAGTATATATATAAAAAAGATTTCCTGTGTGTAAGAGCCAAAACAACTTATCTCAGAATACTTTATTTTAGCCCTTTATTTGTTTATAATATTATCATGATGTTGAATGCTAAAATCCAGCAAATGTATATACTATGTTATGGCTGGATTTTGTAGCGGACATATGAGATAATTGGTTTGGGTTTTAATTAATTGCTTCAAAACTAATTAAGATATTGCCATAAAATTTTGGCAGATTAAACACAACATTATGATAAATTTGAAAATGTAAAAAAGTGAAATTCCATAAAAATGTCTGTTACGAGGTTTTGGCTTTAACCCCACGAAATATTGAATCTTATAGAATTTGCATACCGGTAGATTTTAGATATTTTCTGCACCTCTTGTTATACAAAGAGAAGTGCCATGGTCGAGTGGTTACAGCAACTTGGTTATGGTGTAGAAGGTTGCAGGTTTGAATCCCGCCTTGGGTCAACTTCCACGCGTAAAACTCTCTCTGTCAATCCAGCAGTAAATGGGTACCCTTTTCAAATCAGGGAAAGATAAGGCTGCCAAGGAGAGGGGTGGGCTCCACCTTTCAGAATCTCACCAACCATGTGATCTGAAGTTGGAAGTGCTAACCACCTGACCATAAAAATGCTTCACCACTGTTAGGAGACAACTAAAGAGTGCAGATATAAAAGGCAAGCTAAAATGTCCAAAATAAAATACAAAACTTACCCCATTCATACCCAACCAAATCTATGGATATCTGCAGTCTTTCGATTCCAACATACAGAACAGAGTTGCAGGCATCAATGTTAAGGAAGAAATGAACTGTTGACTGTAGTAGCTCAACACTGACACAGCAGTCAATAGCTGTACATGAACTCAGGACATAGCAAAATGTGGAGTCTGGTAATCCTGACAGAGATAGGTCTACACTGCACTGGTCTGGAACAAAATGCATGGAAATTGTATATATTTAGAGAGAGTGACTATGTTTTACATCTCATTAGCATTTCCACCAAAAATACTAAGAAAGAAAAAACTTATTGATATGTAGAAATCTGGAAGACTGGAAATACTGTAAAAATTCCAAAAGCTGGGACAATTACAATAATTACCATAACTGTCCCAACAATTGAACTGTTTGGTTTTACTTTGAAGAAACGCATAAGAAGATGCTTATTGAATGGGAAACAGTGAAGATCATGATTAGACTGCTCCTTGTGGAGCAGTCTGATCTGGGTCTACAATGTTTGCTCAGACAAACTTGTCCCAAAATTTAGAATTTTTAGGTAGAGAATCGGATGACTGGCTAAATATTAAGCCTCGATGTTGTGAAATCCCATTATACTTTCCTTTAATAAGACACCACCAGAATATGAAATACACGTAATATTAAGATTAAATCAACACTATATGTTGTCCTTACACATAAATTACAGCAGCAACTTGCAGTTGTCATCATGCTCAGTTTAAGAAACTTTTCTGGGAAATAAAAAAAATTACTTCAATGTGATAATTTTCCATCTTTATTATGCATATCAGAGATCTGACAATTGAAGAGATAACATGCTTCTGGAGGCAAAACATACATGCAGACAAACACATAAATACCCAAATAATGTGGCTTACAACCTTTTCCCCTCCACAATGATCCCTAACACCCAAATCAGTCTCGTGTAAGTGTGCTATGAGACGGGCATTCCTCTTTCAAAGCATTGCTATAAGATGGGTTTTCCACTTTCAACATTTTGCTGTAAGATGGGTTTTCCACTTTCAACACTTTGCTATAAGATGGGGTTTCCACTTTCAACACATTGCTATAAGATGGGTTTTCCGATTTCAACACATTGCTATAAGATGGGTTTTTCCACTTTCAACACATTGCTATAAGATGGGTTTTCCACTCTCAAAACATTACTATAAGATGGGTTTTCCACTTTCAAAACATTGCTATAAGATGGGGTTTCCACTTTCAAAACATTGCTATAAGATGGGTTTTCCACTTTCAAAACATTGCTATAAGATGGGTTTTCCACTTTCAAAAGATTGCTATAAGATGGGTTTTCCTCTTTCAAAACATTGCTATAAGATGGGTTTTCCACTTTCAAAGCAATCATGAAAATCTAGATCTGCCTTATAGGATGGATCCAGATTTTGAAATCAATTGTTTTGGAGGGGAAAACTCCATCTTATAACCAAATATGAGCTGCGACACGACAAAACCAACAAAGTAGTTGTGGGCCCAGCGCAGACTCAGATCAGCCTGTGCATCTGCCCTGTCTGATCAGAGTCTTTGCTGTACGCATGGAGGTAGCTTAGACCCTTAGCTACCCTTTAAGTGCTCAGCAAAGACTCTGATCAGACTGGGCGCATGCCCAGACTGATTTGAGTCTGGGCTGGGCACACAAACACTGTTTTCTCGTGTCGCGGCTTATATATACAAATGCACACACTTAAAGAACGTGGTCTACAACATATTGTTTCATAAAAATTTCTTAAGCTAGATCTAGTCATATTTTCAAAATATGTGCATTTAAACATGCGTAACTCACCCTGATTCCAGCCACCGGAGGATGTATAAGGGTAACCCAGTTGATAACATTCTGTCTCTTGTAGATATGCAGCAAATCCAAAGTCTTCCTGTATTTGAGATATCAATGTATCATCTAGGTCATCCCTGGTTATCTGTTTATCGACAAGCCACTGGGCCAGGGAAGCATCTGAAAAAGATCACTGAATGCTAACCCTAACTTTGACAAGATTCATGGATGGTTTGAACTATTTTGGGCCTTCTCAACAGAATTCCAGTCATATTAGGCTAAAGCCGAGTGGGTAGAATGAAAGTGATGAAATACGAGGGTTGTTCAAAAAGTTCTGATTCTTGCTGCATAACTTTCTTTAGCAGCATGCTGGGGAAAAATACTTTGCAAGTATTGAAAGCACTACATTTTGCCTTTGCAGTGATACCAAACACTATACAAAAATACATTTTTCTTATAGAGTTACAACGCATTTTATTAGGCCTCAGTCATACCACTGGATTAAGTTTACATGTGAATTTATTTTCAGTGAGTCATCCAAGTCAAAAATCATTGTAAATATAAAATGAATTTTTGTCAGCTTTTGTCAATAGTTGCCTTCACTATCCATATAAAAGTTATGAAGGTAGCAAACGTTACCGATTCATTCCTTGCAAAGCAATGCACAGTTCTTATGACCTTATTGAAATTGACGTCAACATCATTTTTAGAGATTGCAGCATCTTCGTTTTTAACATTGATTTTTAAATTTTCGACAATTTCGAATTGGACAATGCAAAAGCTCGCCCTGACAAGATTTTGAATGCTAAGGCATTTGTTTCTGTTACAAAATCATGATAACTTTAGTAGAGATGGAAATTTGCTTCTACAAAAAATGCAGATAATCCAAATTCACGGGACAGTATGGAACCTACATTAAATGCAATTTCTGTGATATTTACACGGCACAGTTGCTTTGGGACTATGTTTAAGAAGCAATGATCACAGAAAAATATAGACCGCTCGTAAATGAATTATGATCTTCTAAAGTTAAAATTTGCAGTGGCTGTATGGTATATCTATTTCAAAGACGTTCAAAAATGTATCCTTTAGAAAATAAACGCTATGTTTGCAGAGTTGTCCAGACATATGACAGCTTTATACTATTTCGCTGTCAGATGTTCTGTCTTTATGATGCTTTCCAAAATATGACGTCACGGTCAGAACTTTCTGAACATCCCTCGTAATTCAGACACTAGAGAAGAATCATGACCTTGGCCTGAAACAAACTCCTGACCTCTAGAGGCCAAAATAAGTATCCTTTATAACAGCAAATTCAGTTTAAACATCAAAACCTTTTGCAACAAATGCTTTCTTTGTAAAGAGAATTCACTTTATCATATGATGTCGCTGTTATCATGTCATAAAAACAATATGACCACACATGTAATAACAATTTGGGGCATACACATAACGTCACTGGCGACGTCAGTGTCAAGAATGCATTTTCTCATTGAAACAATGTTCATTTTGAAGGGTCAGATGATAAATAGAATCATACCTCATGGTACTATTACTATTAGTATACCAAAAATCAGCCTCCTTTGGGAAGTGGTTCAGAAGTGGGAAAATGCCAAAGATGAACATGGAAGGTAATTCAGGAAATTGCCATTCATTATGTCACTTCAACAATAATTACCATTTAATATGTTTCATTAAAATATTTCAAAAAGTTAAAGTTTGATTTGATCTGGAAATCTAAGTCAGGGCAGATAATTCAGAGAGTAAGTAAGCCAGAATTGTCATTCTTGTTCACAATACAACATGATTCTAATGAAGATGGTTCTAATTAAGGGTCGCAACATATGTTTTCATTAAAGGAAAACCCTCACTAAAATGCAATGTTCGACCCAAATTAAAGGTTCTAATAAAACATGAAATTTGCCGAAAATTTCATGAAAATCGGACTTAAAGTAATAAAGTAAGAAAGATATGACAGTTTAAAGATATTAAAAAGTTGAGCTGGGAATCAGCAAATCATTGAGTTAATGATGTCATAAACTCACAGTCAAAAATGAAAATCCTAAATAACTTTAGTTTGAAACAAACTGTAGATAAATGAAATGCATAAATCTATATTTTACTTCATAAAGAAATGATCAAAACTAAATAATACTGTAAAAGTATGCAATTTATGCTCTTATTCTAGATTTAAATATTTATCACATGACATGAAATTACAAAATGGCAGCCTCCAAGACCCCCATTTTGAATATTTGAAATCTCCATATCTTTCATATTTTAAGTCCGATTTTCATGAAATTTTCACCAATTTTAATTGCTAATCAAGATCTATAATTTGAAGTCTGTTCATATTTAAGTGAGTGTTTTCCTTTAAGAAATAAAAAAAAGTTATCTCTGAATTATCCCAGTTGCCCATTCCTATAAGGAGCACTGTTTGCACATAAAGCACTGTTTCAAACTTGTGTGTCCACTGGCCATTTTGCTGCAAATTTTAGAACATGCTAATGAGTCCACGGTAACAAATTCATAAAGTAAAAGAAAATGTACAACTAAATGAATTTACACTATATGGGGTAAAAATGTACATACTTTCTTGTATAAAGAGAGAATCCCAGGTACATGGTGTTCTATACAGTGTTGTCTGGTCAAACAGAGTCTCCATTGTCTCACACACAGTGCTGGACTCAAAGCACAAGCTGAACTCTAGATCCACCACATAAACATTCACTGTCTCTACATCTCTTATCAACATGCTGAAAAATACAAAGTTGTTTGTTCATGTTGGCCAAAGAGTTTATATGTAGGGAAACACCTCTGAAAAGATACCATTTTGAGAAGGAAGAAAACTTTTACGAACTAGAACTTGCTTCCATGGATTGTTAATTCAGTATTCTTCATTCTTCAATAAGAAATCATAAATGATTGGTTTAGACTCATATTCTAGACCATAGCTTAATTTATTTGGACCCTTTTTTGATACTATTCAGTCTTTTAATTGACAGCCATTTTAGAATTAAGATGGATGGATTACTTGCGATTTTACACCCTTTTCAACAGTATTTGAGCCGTGATACAAGAAAACCAAGAAAGTGGTTGTGCGCCAGCACAGACTCAGATCAGCCTGGGCATCCGCCCAGTCTGATCAGAGATGTCGCTGCCCACATGAAGCTAGCTTAGAGCAAAGGCTCTGATCAGTATTGGCGGACGCCCAGGATGATCTGAGTCTGCACTGTGCGCACAACCACTTTGTTGGTTTTCTTGTGTCGCGGCTCATTTCTGTTGTATCAGCACCAAGGGAAAACTTGTCTCCATCATTCTGTAACAAGAATTCTGCAAAAGACACCCATCTGTGCACTGTCTCAAAATAGAGCGTAACGATCAAGCTCAAAAGTATTTTACGCTACCAAGGCTTGAAAAGTAATACCTGTTTTGCTTCTGCTAGTCTCAGATGAGACAATGGTGGAGAAAGAGGAAGGTGTGCCAATTTATCTTATGGTACTTACTCAAATCTTATGGCTCCTTTTAGGTAAAACTGATATGGTACACCTGCAAAAAACAAATATCATTATATGTTGTGACAAGAAAGGCTCTTAATTTAAGATTTTTCAAGATACTACGTGAATGGAGAAAAAAATGTATGCATTATCTATGGAAGTTTTTTGACTAAAATAATACAAACAAGAGCTATTGCCTGACAGCATAGCTTGCCTGAACTGGTGCTTGCCTATCTCATGTTCATTTGTTCCTATGCCTTGCACTACATAAAACGTCATGCAAGCATGTCCATGTATTATCAAAGTATTTCTAAACAAAAACTTTAAGATAAAATTCCATATCAATGATCTTGACTTCTGGGTCATCCAGTGGGGTGCAGGTAGTATTTTGCGAAAATTCAAGCAAGTATCTAACATCAGTTCAAGTATAAACTAAATCCATCCACTATGGAACAGTATGCTATCAGAATACTTCAACAAAACCTCAAATTTCTAAGTCCATGACCTTGACCTCAAGGTCACTGAGTGGGGTGGGGGTGGTACTCTGTTAAACTTTGAACCATCATCTAAATGCAGTACAAATATCAAAAGAATCCATTCATGAGAAAAAGAGATATACTTAAGTGTAAAACTTTAAAGTGAGTGTGACCGAATTTCTGACCCCTAAGCCCCACTCCAGGGTCTGACCCTGGGACATAGTGTTACGTAATGAAAGGTTATGCTTTGGTATGATTATGTTCCAAATATGGGAGGGTTCTTGCCAGTGGTTGCTGAGACATGAATGTTTAAAAAAACTTTGTCCTTTAAACTTTGAAGTGAGTGTGACCTAATTCTTGACCCCTATGCCCCATCCCAGGGCCTCACCCAGGGGTATAGTGTTATGTGATGAAAGGTTATGCTATGATATGATTATGTTCCAAATATGGAAGTGTTCTTGCCAGTGATTGCTGAGATATGAATGTTTAAAAAACTTTGTCGTAAAATTTTAAAGTGAGTGTGACCTAATTCTTGACCCCTAAGCCCCACCCTGTGGCCTCACCCAGGGGTATGATGTTATAGAATAGAAGGATATGCTATATTATGATTATATTCCAAACATCAAAGGGTTCTGGCCAGTGGTTGTTGAGATTTAAAAGTTTAAAAACGTAAAACTTTAAAGTGTGATGCCCACGCCAACGCCCACACCAACATCCACGCCCACACCGACGCTGACATCAGAGTGACAACAATAGCTCTCTGCACTGTCATACAGGCGAGCTAAAAACAAGTGTATTGTAAGGGCAAAGATACAGGCTATTGAGACAGAAGTGGTTTAGGGTGTTTGGCTGTGCATTACGCCATTTTTACAAGGGGAGATAACTTTGGTGACTTCCTGCTGCTTCCCATATTTTTAGAACCCCACTGAAAAGGGGAGTCAACAATAAAGATGACAAGTCGTTGTCATGAAAGTGTACCTAAACACTTTAGGCCAGGAGTTAACAAGAGAATGGAGCAGGCTGGTCTAGTGGTTCGAAATGACTTCTGCATTGACGCATAAGAAGTGACGATTAGTCAAAAGAATTGCGAACATAAATAGATTCCTATTACAAGTGCCTCAGTGCAGAATTAGGTACGTCACGGAAATATGTGACATGCAAAACTTGCACAACTATTCACCGTTGAAACTACTTAGATGCGGACTTCCGTTGATAGAAGCAGTTAGAGCGTACCTCGTTCTACTAAAGAGAGTCCCAAAGGTTGGCTGTAGACGCTTAAATGCTGCAAAATCTGTCGGTATGATTGCAAAACGTTTTTGTCAATTAGAGCGAAGCTGGCCATCGTAAATTGTTTACTTCCGAGAGCTTCCGAATAACTGACGGACAGAGCCGAGGTTATGGCACGCGCGAGCTGTTCCGTCATGGTGACGTACTTGCGGGCAGGAGCAGGAGAACCGAGAGAACCTTTGAAGATAAAGAAGTTTAGGTCATAGAAACCTTCTAAATATTTAGTTTCTTTATTTTTCAGGTGTGTGTCGATATTAAATGATTTTGTTTTCTCGTAGGTTAAATGAGCTGACCTGAAGATTTCAGACTACCCATACAGTCACACATGCAAATTAGCCATATGCGATTCCTACAGAATCAAACACAATCGAACCACCCCTCTCATACATTTTCTTACAGATTCGAACAACGCTGGCTTGCGATTTGGTATATAAAGAAAGTATCCTTAACTGTGGGCATTCTTGGTCTTAGTCTTCGCTTCGACAAGAACGCCTTTATATTGCTCTTGAGAAGAATTATTTTTCCAAGCTTTTTTATAACAACTTTGTGAACCTTACAGCACTGAAGAAGTAAGAATGGAAGCTGATGTGTGGTTGCAGTTGTTATTCTGAGGATGTTGGGTTAGATTTTTCCATTTTATTGTTACTAAATTTATTTCTTTGCATGCATTTAAAGTTTTTGTAGGTTTTAGGCTCCTTCCAGAAGTGCAGAGTGGTTGACCTAGATTCATGACCTTTGAGGGCTAGTACGATGAAACGGTCTATAGAATGGTATTCCGCCCGTATACACCGGAAGTGCGTAAGAATCACAGCTATTTTTAGATGGCCTTGAAACAGAATGTCTACAGTGTACATGAGGGATGTGGAGCGAGCCTGGAGCAGACAAGTTAAAGTTAAACTTTCTTTGTTTTTATGTTTATTTAAATTGTTCAAAGTTATCCAATGCATAGAATGATAGTTGAATCCAAGCTTATCATTAATAGATAATCAAGTTTTGATTGTTAACTTTACCTTAGTAATGTTTGACCTACTTTAATTCAGAGATAAGGTTTAGAGGTGCAAATTCTTTAAGGCAAAAGGGGACATAATTCCTTGGGTCTTGTTTGGGTTATGCCTTAACCATACCCTTGGAGTCCTAAAGCATTCACATAGTAGGGCTATATTGCTACTTTAATTTATACCCAAGACATCGAATGTTTGACCTACTTTAATTCAGAGAATGTTATGAGGTACAAATTCTTTAAGGCATAAAGGGACATAATTCCTTGGGTCTTGTTTGGGTTATGCCTTAACCATACCCTTGGAGTCCTAAAGCATTCACATAGTAGGGCTATATTGCTACTGTAACTTAATTTAAGAGATTAAGGTTTGCAGATTCTGTTAGTCATTAAGGGACATAAATCCTTGGGATATGTTTGGGTTATGCCTTAACCATACCCTTGGAGTCTTAGAGTGACCATATAATAGGGCTATAATGCTACTGTAACTTGCACTTTAGACATCGCGAGAAGTATTGGGTTAATTTTAAGATTTTAACTAATAACAAAGAGTAAGGGCATAGTTAATTAAGTCTGAAATGGGAAATACATGGAGTTATGCTCCTGTCTCCCTGAATAGACAAATTCGGGTTTTAACTGTTTGAGAATTAAATGATGGTTTTACAAAGGGTGGCATATACATGCTGTTATGCTCATGTGGCCTAACTTTGTGAGTTCTATATAGTTTTGGAACCGTACGAGAATATGTATAGATTATGTCTGTACTTCTCGGTAAAATTGCTGCCACTAAATTAGCTTGTATATATGTTGACATGTATATGATGTATATGTATGTTCATGTATAATGTACATTAACAGATCTATTACATTTCACACAAATTGGTGGGTTATGCCTTTCACTCGTGTGACCTATATTAGATCTGCTATGGTGACCTTGACCTTGCTATGACCTGGATTGACCTTAACAAAGAATCAGACAGATCTGAAGATGCTGAAACTACTGGGAACTAGAGACTAACTGGAACTAGGGGACAACCTAAGAGGGCGTACCGATGACCACTAAGATGAGAAAGCAGAACCTATTTTGCAATAAAGTGTTTATTTTAACCCAGAATATAACATTTATTCAGCAGTCATTGCCTCAGTTATCCTTCACCCTCAGTCGTCTCTCCATTTAAGCTTAAGGTTGTAAATTGTGATCGATCATCGTCCGTATTGCTATGCTGACTCATTCGAGCCACCCTGATATCCCTGCACAGAGTCCGAAGCGATCATACATGTGACCTTGTCCCCTGTACCCCGCAGTATATATCATAGAATTCTGCAATAAAAAATTATGTTCCAATCACTACTTCTATTATACTTGTGTGGGCATGTCTATCAGTACATTAAGGTGACAGACAAAATGTGACTGCAGACAAGCAACAATTCAGTACTTTTTGCAGTCTGTCTTTTTAACATTTTTAGTGCATGCGTAAAACACGAGTACTGCTTTACATCAACCCATATTAACATTATCATCAGTTTCTTTTAATCAAATGAAAACTTAAACGCAAAGACTTGAAAGTTTTCGTTGACAGAGAAAAACTGAGCCACGACATGACAAAATCAACGGAGTGGCATATGCACCCTGCGAAGACTCAGATCAGCCTGGGCATCCGCCCATTCTGATCACAGTCTTTGCTGCCCGCACAAAGCTAGCTTAGACCCTTAGCTACCCTTTAAGCACACAGGGAAGACTCTTATCAGACTGGGCGGATGGCAAGACTGATCTGAGTTTTGCTGGGCGCCCCTGCCACTTTGTTGGTTTTCTTGTGTCATGGCTGATTGCTTGTAAAGGCAATGGTTCTTACCAAACTCTATATCTGCAAACACAACCTCAAACTGATAGTTCTCTATCCCTATTTTAAGAATCTGTGTACAGTCATCAAGTTCCACATACGCTGACACAGATCTTCCCAGAACTGGCACATCAGCACATACATACATTCCTGTACAGGTTGGTGGGATGTAACATGACAGTCTATCATAGGTAAGGGCAGACAACTCTGGAGGGAAGGAGCAACCTGAAATGGTAATTAATTCACAATATAATAGAACAGTTTAGGGTTGACGATGTAATGATAAAACTTAAGCCACACTTGTCTAATTATACATGTATATGAAGCTACCGGTATGCTAAAACTGGCCTGTGTCCAAGTATTTCTGGTCAGGCCATATGCAATGTACATCTTAAAATCTTTACTATCAGATTTATTGGCTGAGAAAACTGTGCATACCCATATCAGATATGGCTTGCATGACTGACTGAATATGCATAATGTTTTTTTGGCTTTAACACAGCTTTACATGGCATCTCACCCAAGCTTTAAAACTCAGAAAGTGTCCAAACAAGAGATGACTGAATGGACGAGATGACAATTTAATTTTTAAAAACTAGAAATGTGTCCAAAGGACATGGATGCCTCCACCTAGTGCCTTAAGTAAGATGTGCCTTGTTTAAGATACTGGCACTTGTAGGATAACTAGGTTCACATAGACTTATATAATATGAAAAATTTGGCAGATGTATCGTGTGGATACAGAGCAGGGTGGGAGGGTGGTGGTGTGGGGTTCTGTGATACGTGATATTGTTTTCAAGAGATATAGCCTGGAATCAAGCATTTTGCCATAGAAAGAAGTTGAAAAAGGGCAATAATTTTACCCAAAATTGAAATTGACCTGTATTTTATGATGATATACCTGTGTATATAATATGAATCCAATACACCAATCTCTTCAAAAGATATCATACGGAAATAATTTTTTTAGGCGTAAGTAGGGGATGGACGGGGCGTATGGACGTGACGTACGTACGGATAGCAGTGATACTATATGCCCCCTTCCCCCATTGAAAATGGAGGGGGCATAAAGGATGTGGAGTAATAGTTGATAAAATAATTTGAGGAGCTTTTGCACTGCAAAAAGCTTCTCACGTTGTTTAGTGTAAACATTTTTTATTTCAATTTTATACAAGTTATGTACAATTTACAAATAGTATACAATAGCAAAAGGATCTGAACTGAAGCCAAAGGCTTATTTAGTTCATCTCATTCTCATATTATTTCAGCCCAAAATATCAGAACACTTGATTTTATTATGTACAATGATTAACGACTGGGACAAGGTGTTTCTTTTTGCAGACTGTATAGTCATGCCGTGGTCGAGTGGTTAGAGACGCTCGGTTATGGTGTAGAAGGTCGCCAGAAGGTCTTGAGATCTCGCACCAAATTTGCCATCCTACGACTGGAAAACTCTCTGTCAACCCAGCAGTAAGTGGGTACCTGCTTCAAATCAGGGAAGGATAAGGAGCAACAAGAGCTTCGCAAGCGGCGCATAATACGCCCGTTTCAGTGTCATGAAGGAGTTACAGAATGAACAAGATTGTTTATAGAAGGTTTGACAGGCAGACAAAACAGGGGAAACAACTCTGTAATTAATGACTGCAATGTTATCAAAACAACACATCAAATACTATTAGTACACCAAAAATCAAGTTCCTGGGTGAAGCAGCTCAGAAGTTGTGAAACGCCAAAGTCCAACAAGGGAGATAATTCATAAACTCTTAGTCGCAATAATTTCCCTTGACAATATACATATCACCATAAAGTTTTGTTAAAATATTTCAAATGGTTATGGAGATACAGAGTAAAACGGAAATTGATGCAAGGGCAGATAATTCAGGAAGTAAGCCAGGGTTGTGGTTCATGCGCATGATACATTATCCCATTATCATTCACATTTCTACAAAGTTTCATTGAAATATTTCAAAGGGTTAAGGAGTTATGGGGGAATGGGTTAGCCTAAAAAACTAATCAAAGGGAGGTTACTCAAAAATTAAGTAAGGGGGAACAATCATTCTTATATGTGACACACCGTCTTGTGATCATGCACATTGCTATAAAGTTTCATCAAGATATACCAAATGGTTACTTAGTTATTGAATGCACAATATTAGTATACACAAAAATACCCTAAAAGCTAATCAAAGGGATACAACTCAAAAACGAAGAAGGGGAGAGCAACCATTGTTGTACGCGACACATCATCAGACCCTCATACACATTGCTATGAAGTTTCATCAAGATATCCCAAACGGTTATCTAGTTATGGCGCGCACAAGACTAGTAGGGTAAAAAATAATCAAAGGGGCATAACTTTGAAACTAAGAAAGGGGGAGCAACCATTACTATACGCGACACTTTGCCCCATCTTAATATATATGCCTACAAAATTTCATGAAGATATCTCAAACGGTTTCTGAGATATGATGCGCACAAGAATGTTGACGGACGGACAGACGGACGGACAGACAGACGGACGGACGGACGGACAGCGCCATGCCATAATACGTCAGTTTTTTCAAAACGGGCGTATAAAAAGAGATGAATGGGCCACGCCTTTCATAATAATTTTATGCTGTGGCCAAGGCTCAGTGGGCCTCTAGCCCCCACTGCCCCTACGGCTACTAGGCCTTTACCTTTACCTTTTATATTCATGACAAAATCCTTTTTTTCAAATGACATAGCAAATATGTAAAACATACGATGCATTACCTCCAGTATAGCAGCTAGTTGTTGTCAGACTAAATGGTTCACTCTGTCTATCACAGGGAATGTCCAGCACGAAAGGAGACAATCCAAGGTTTTCAGTGAGTCTAGCTCCTGCATAGGCTGGTAGAGGTGTACTGTAGGGTACTCCGACTGCACTAAGCCAGGGTGTCAGGACCCAGTCTAAAAAATCAAGGAAAATTGGTATCAGTGCTTTTGACAATACTTATTATTATTTTATCATGCATCTAATGTTATTTGTAGTAACATTTGTTAGAAATTCAAGGGGTCTGTATTTACAGTTACCAAGGCAACAATGAGACTAAAAAAAAAAGGCCTAGAACAATGGCATCAGGTCAATGTGCTTGACAATCAAAACATGCATTTTTTGTGATGCGTAATATGCATGTAAATTGACTACAGTTTTAAAATGCTGGAAATGATTCCAAAGGGCATAAGAAGTTCCGCAGAAACTATGGAACTTATAATGCCCTTGGAAATCATTTCCTAGTTTTCAAAAGCAATGTGACTGGTGGTTTACTTTTCAGATAAAAAAAATTACATCATTTTTCATATTCCTTGTTGTTATACATTTTTCAGCAATTAAAACTGTTTTTGTGAACTTGACATATACAATATACATAAACATCTACAAACTTACCTTAGACTGATAGGAAAACATTTGTGCTACTGTTACATACATCTGAAACTTCAAAATGAGATCACAATGAAGCTCATATTTATTATGTGCAAATGGCAAACAACTGTCCCAGCAGGCACACAAGCTTGAATCAACTTTGATTCAATGTTGATTATACATTATGTGCCCACTGGGTGTGGTTTTATAGGGTACATGTTGATAACCACTACATTACCATAGCACCGGCATATGCTGTATATGTAAAGATAATCTCACCAACCTGATATTATGTGTCCACTGTCCCAGCTGCATGGAGTCTTTGGCAGAACAGTTTCCTGGAGAACTTGAACAGAGGGATAGCAGTCTGCACCTGTCTCCAGGCAGATTTCTAGAGTCATGTCAACAATGTAGATCTCTTCCCAGTATAGATCATTTATCATTACCCTGCAAAAAAACACGTCTGACAAACAGAGTAGCATGCAAATGTAAACAGTTTCACCAGATGAGCTGCGACACGACAAAACCAACGAAGTGGTTGTGCGCCCAGCGCAGACTCAGATCAGCCTGGGCATCCGCCCAGTCTGATCAGAGTCTTCTCTGTCCACATGGAGGTAGCTTAGACCCTCAGGTACCCTTTTAGTGCTTAGCAAAGAGTCTGATCAGACTGAGAGGATGACCAGGCTGATCTGAGTCTGCACTGGGCGCACAACCACATTGTTGGTTTTCTCGTGTCACGGCTCAGATTCTTTTTGCTGTTTTCAGTTCACTGACTCATCTTGTAATTACGTAAATGCTGGGACTTCAGAAATTCTATGGGCTGATCATTTCAATCAAATGAATAACTGTTGATGACACCCTTATGTACTGTTTTATTCCAAGCCTCTCTTAAAACCTTGACAAATTAACATACTCACCTTTTATTACAGCATTAGGTAACAAGACCTGTCCCCGTACAGGATAGCTCGCCTGCAGTGCCTTGCCCAACACATAAAACTTTAAGGTAAAACTTTAAAGTGTGACGCCAACGCCGATGCCGACGTCCAAGTGACAACAATAGCTCTCTGCACTTACGTACAGGTGAGCTAATAAAATTACTCAAACAACATTACTTTTCCATTATTTTCCGTTACCGTTTTCCTATTTGATAAAAGCTATTCTAATTTTTGCACACATTGTTGACCACCAAATTATGCTAATATTTCGGACCCCAAACTTTGCAAATTTGAACCCCAAAAAACTACTGTGTCTAAGGTATCCTGGTTAAGAAAGGTTTTAAGGAAAATGTTTGCTAGCCTTTTAGTTATGGTATCAATTTGGCTATAAAATACATTTTTCCCTCTCTAGAATGAACCCAAATATCTTAAGCAGTCTTATGAAATTTTGCTTTTAGATGGGGGTTTTTCCTTCAAAAACAATCCTAAAAATCTAAAATCGTCTAATTTTGGGGATTGTTTTGGATGGGAAAACCCTCATCTTATAACCAAAGAAATACACCAGTAATAGATTTCAGTCACACTATAGGTGTTTACATAATTATAATACGTACTCAAGGCAGATGACACCAAACAGACATATTCTCTGGCTTGTTCCTGTAAAGAAAATAGGAAATGAGATAGTTATAATTATAAAATAGTTGTGTCAGATACCTTTAAAACAGGTTTAAAATTAAGAAATAGATCAGCTCTAGCATTGAATTGTTGAGTAATAATTCACTGTTTGGAGGTCAGTTGTAAAGTAGATCATATCACCAGCGCTATAGTGATATATCTACTTACAACTGACCGACACTCACTCAAAAATGCTGAAAAATCCTTGCCTTCAAATTCTCCCAACCTTCCTGCCAGCACGTTCATGCTCCCACCAATATTCTTAACTGTATCTAAGATAAATGTACGTTTTTTATGGCGATTTTAGAAAGAAAAAGAGACGTTACACAATCTAACGTCTCAAAACGTCATAAAATTACTTCAGTACTGCCAGTGACGTCAGCAATTAGACTCACGCGCTCCGCAACAGTTAATTGTTGCAGAATAAAACACGGAAGTTTTCCATTGCTTCTGTAGGCTCACTGTTTTAGAATATGGTTTCCAACATGACTCTGGACTATTCTGACTCTTATACTTTGAACAATGTCTTTCCTAGGTCAGAGTTCAAGACCCAAATTGCATTGAAAAACAGTTTTCATTACAATTTTGTGCAACCCTATCACAAATTTGGCTTTACCGAATTGTATGGTATTCCATGAATGTTCTACAATAATGTATCAATGAGAAAAAATAAAATACCGTATAAATCCTATTAAATGCCAATGCTCTCTAATAAACGTCCCCCTGCCTCTTTTCCAAAAATAATGTAATATTAATTTGCATGAATTCCCTTTTGCTTCTCTGGATGAGGTAGCTCTTTGGAATGGGGATCTATATTTGCTACTAGAGGAGACCCCTACTGAGAAAAGAGGAAAAATAAACAAGTTGCTTCTTCTGCAAACCTTAATACTGTTTATTAGAGGTGTTTAGCAGTGGCTGATTATTTGCACTTTAGGCTCTAAATAACGCCCCCCTTTCCTAACATGCAATGCCCCTGGGGCATTTAATAGGATTAATGGTAAATACAAACCCATCTCAAATTCGTCAAACCCTATCTGTATTGGCAGCCTCTCAATCATTATGTCCAGCACTTCTTTACAAGGGTCAATGTTCAGTTGTACATGAAACCCTTTCTCCAGCAGGTAGACCTGTACACAGCAATCTACACCTGTACAAGATGCCAGAAGGTTGCAGGCAGCTACAGATGGTAGTGTTGGTACTGAGACTCCACTCAAACAAGCTGAAATTTATGTTGTTATACAGTCAAACCTGTGGTAAGCAAACACCCAAGGGAAAGGCTAAAACTGCTTGCTAAAGGCAGGTTCTTGCTTAATTTCAATGAAAATGCTAATTTGGGACATGAGATTTTGGCCTTTGATGACAGGTTTTCGTACAACAGGTGGCCACTAAAACAAATTTGACTGTATTGCACATGAAAGCCTTTCTCCAGCAGGTATACCTGTATTTTTATTTTATTACTGTGCAGAAATCTATAAAAAAGATAGATTGGATAGGGGCATTAGTGTTGGTTTAAACAATATTTTATTCAAATTATCTACATTTGATACATTCAAAGTACAATTTTCATGAAAAGGATTTGGTCGAAAGCTCATAGCTTGTATAGACCATTTCCAAAAGGGCATTAGTGTTGTTGCTCTAAGTCCACTTAGACAAGCAGAAATACACATGCATATTATTATAATACACCTGAAAGCCTTTCTCTATCTGGCAGATCTGTAAACAGCAATTCACATCTGAACATGATGCTAGATTGGAGGTGGACAGAGACAGTTGTGGTGGTACTGATACTCCACTCAAACAAGCTGAAATGTGTTGCTGAGGCTCCAAGATAATGGCTGAATGAATGGCACCAAAAGAAACAACTAGCTTTCATATTTCACTGATCAGTTTAGCTGACAAGCAGGCAATCATATATGAGCCGCAACACGAGAAAACCAACAATGTGGTTGTGCGCCCAGCGCAGACTCAGATCAGCCTGGGCTTCAGCCAAGTCTGATCAGCATCTTCCCTGTCCGCATGGAGGTAGATTAGACCCTTAGCTACCTTTTGAGCTCTTAACGAAGAGTCTGATGAAACTGGGCAGATGCCAAGGCTGATCTGAGTCTACACAACCCTGTTGTTTTTGTCGTGTTGCGGCTCATATATGTAACTAGAAAATGTGTTTATGAAACACTATGCCCCCAACCTTATGCTTGCCTCTAAAGAGGGTTCATCCCATAATTTATAAGTCAGAAAGGGGTATTAACCGGTTCATCTACATCTTAGTCTGTAACTGTATGCCAAATACAAGGAACAAAGCTTGATCAGTTCTTTGGATGTTTTGTTCACAAGCTTGCTTTTTTCATGTACATGCCACACATAAAATTTCAAGTCCCTATCTCTAACGGTTCTTGACCGTATGTACAGGTACTTTTATACCATAAGCTTCAATGCACTAAGTCAAAAAAGGGGCTTAACTTGGTCAAAAATTAACAATTTTTTTTCAACAGTTAGTTTAAACAATATTTTATTTGTATAAACAATCATAATTTACAAATATATCAATACATAATTACATATTTATATAATGTTATACAAATGGGATTCAGAAGGAAGTCATAAGACTTTTGTGAATCTGTATCCCAACTGTTGATCAGGTCACCTACACCTTGGACAATGTTTTCCTGCAAAAAATCATGATCCTAGCATCAGGGGCTCTCAAGATATTTTGTTAACAAGGTTCCATAGGTTTAAATGCACTAAGTTGAAAAAGGGGCATAACTTGTTCAAAAATTCACGATTTTTTTTCAAAAGTTAATCAGGTCATCTACACCCTGGGCAATGTCTTCCCGCAAAATATCATGATCCTAGCATCAGGGGTTCTTGAAGTATTTTGCTATCAAGGTTCGATAGGCTTACAATGCACTAAATTGAAAAAGGGGCATAACTGGGTCAAAAATTACGATATTTTTTCAAAAGTTAATCAGTTCATCTACTTCATAGACAATGTCTTCCTGCAAAATATCATGATCCTAGCATCATGAGTTCTCGAGATATTTTGCTTACAAGGTTCCATAAGCTTACAATGCGCTAAGTTGAAAAAGGGGCATAACTCGGTAAACAAGACCTGTCACAGGGACAGGATAGCTCGCCTGACAGTGCCTTGCCCATCACATAAAAAACTTTAACGTAAAACTTTAACATTTTACTAACGCCGCCGCCGCCAACGCCAACCCCGACGTCGGGGGTAGTGCAATAGCTCTTCCTGAACTTCGTTCAGGCGAGCTAAAAATTCATAATATTTTTTCAAAAGTTAATCTGTTCATCTACTTCATAGGCAATGCCTTCCTGCAAAAATCATGATCCTAGCATCAGGGGTTCTTGAAATATTTTCATTTTTTGCTAACAAGGTTCCATAGGCTTACAATGCACTACATGTACGTCAAAAAAGGGGCATAACTCTAGAAATACATGACCAGTGGAACAAAGAAAAAATACATGTCTCATTATTTTTCATGTAGATGCCACATATTAAATTTCAAAATCCTAGCATTAGGGGTTCTTGAGTTTCCAAGCTGCTTAAAAGCGTTACGGACCGACAGACGGACGGACGGACGGACAGGCCCAAAGCAATATGCCCCCTCAACTTCTCTGAAGTTGGGGGCATAAATATAAAATAAACACTGATACTTTGCCTTGGTAAACATTGGTGAGACACTGGAGTATCTAATCATGGTATACTACAGACTTGCAATGAAGGACTTACTTTTGCTCCAGCCTTTAACATTAGGTTGGTATATTGTATCAGCTTTACTGCACTGTGTTGTCTGTAAGTAGCCTGTCAAACAAAGAACTTCTAACAGCTGGGATGTGACATCTTCTCCAAGAAAAGTTCCATATGAGTAGCCTTTAGATTGCAGCCATTCTGTCAGTTTGAATCCTGAAATATGTATACATCTGCTATCAAATCACTGCTGAATCTTGAATGATACATGAAGTTATCATGTTGTTTTTTTTCTGAAGAAATTTCAATATTCCCTGTATGAAATTTTCAAAGAATTCCTGAGTAAACCAATTTTTGAGATGTCAAGAGGAAAATTAACTTTCAGATCATATTAACAGATAAACACTGCACTATGAAATATTTTGTTTTGTTTCGTTCAGTCATGCTTGTTTATGGAGGCCACGGTCTATGAATACAAAACTGTATCAGGCACATTACCGCAGGATGCATTTAGGGGATAACTGTACTCAAAATTGTCATTTAGGGAGGTAAATCGTTGATTTTATGGTCGGAAATTTCTTTTTACAGTGACGTGTCAGCCGAGCCGTAAAATGCAATTTGCGACCATAAAACCGACGATTTACCTCCCCAAATGACAATTTCAATACAGTTATCCCCATTCTAATGCACTTTTTACATTTTCACCTTTAATAGTGTGTTACTTTGCACCCATAGCAAACACTTTCAGCGATGTAAAACCACATGTCAGCCAATGAGAAGTGACGTTATGTAATGACATTGAGTTTCCGACAGTATATTGCAGAATATAGTGTCGCAAATTTTTGACATTATCCCATCAGACGTTGTGTTATATTTGTAAGTGCATTAGAATGTGTTTTGTATGGACTGGTACAGTTTTACCAGTATCCAATCAGATTTCTTAATTTTTAGGTGCCCAAACTGAAAAAAGTACAGATCCAGATGTGGCAGCTCAGAATGAGCCAGCTCATCTGGATTTTTACCATTTGAACTCTCCATATGGAACCAGTTGAACAAATTTTTCTTCAAATTTCGCTGATGTAAATTTTGTTGACTGCTCTTTTAATGACATACACTGTTTACTGGCACTTTTCCTCTTCAGTTTAAAAGAAATAACAGAAACATTTATTCCATGCAAGAAAGACAACTGGGTTAGTGACTTTCTAACTTAGTTACTCCTGACAGTTTTCAACAAGGAAGCCAGAATATAGCCTATACATGACTTTAGATGGTGCAACACCTGTTTAAATACTTCAGTTGATCACAGATGCCAATAAAAGACTTCACTACTAATGCTGACACTAACAGATGTCAGAGATCACTCCCTTGCTTATGCAAAGTTGCCCTAAAAATAGGACTTACCTGGTATTTTGAAGCCTGTATTATAGTTACATGGCAATACTGGCAGCAAAGCATTTTCCAGAACAACTGTTGTGATGTCACAATCGTCGTGTGCCTCCAGGCAAATTGATATAGCCATATTCACTATGTAACAACTCTTCTCTGGTAGATACTCTAATGAAAACCTGAAAGGATGAACATTGCTCCAGATAAGAAGGGGTAACCAGAGCTCTAGATAAGAGGGAGTATTTGATGATAATTAAGGATAATTTTTTTTTATTTCTCATTGAAACCATATGTTGTGACCCCTCATCTGAACCGTCTCGACGAGACGGTTCAGATGAGGGGTCACAACATATGTTTTTATGCAAAATTAACAAAAATTATCCCTACTTATCACCAAATACTCCCTCTTATCTAGAGCTCTGGGTAACTGGGATAATTTAGGGATAATTAATATTTCCTTATTTTTCCAGAAAAACGTATGTTGTGACCCCTCATTAGAACTCACAGAGTTCTAATGAGGGGTCACAACATATGTTTTTAATGAGAAATAAGAAAAATTATCTCTCAGTTGTCCCTGTTAACCCTTCTTATCTGGAGCGCTGGATGAGAGAAGAATATATTAATATACTGTAAAATTCTTATATTTGGTGTTAACTTGGTCAAAATCATGAGAAGTCAATCAGACTTTTCTCAGTGTCAGCTGCTAAATTTAACTTACCGCAATGACCCTAAATATTCGGACAGACAGGTCTGAGCAAACATTGTAGACCCAGATTCAGGAGCAGTTTGATCAGAGTCTACGACGTTTGCCATTCACTAAGCATCATTTGGATGCATTTACATGTGCAAAATCCACTTCCTAAGAATTTTGGAACAATAATTGTTCAACTTTCGGGTGACCGAAATTTTAGGGTTGTTATGGTATTTGACTGCAATGGAACATTGTAGCATAACAGTATTTGCTTCCCTTCTTCAAAGAAACCTGTGGTTATAGGAAAGTATTTGTGCTAAAATGTTCTTCTAAGAGTAGCTCTTCAATACATGGTAAACACTATCAGTTAAAATTAATCTCTCTTGGAGTTGACTCTACATGGATGGTGAACAACTTGGCAGTTTAACATAATATCAGTACAATAGGAGGGTGACTATGAAGGGTGTGGGCAATGAAGCTCATTTAGGTTTGGAAAGTATCTTCAGCAGGACTCAAACCCAAGAACCTGTCATCCAATATCAGAAGCACTAACAACATGGCCATGCAGGTGCTTCTGTTGCATCCAAACACCTTAAAATGATACCAACTAATTACTGTACAAAATAGGGAAGGAGATACTTATGCAAATTTTGGTTTAGGAAATGAAATACTACCTTCAACAATAAATTATTTGGATTTTTTTTTTATACTTTTCAATGAATTATAGAGATTTCTCAGTGAAATCAAAACTGATATCTCATTGTTTCAAACAGTGAAATTATCACTTTCGATTTCACTGTTTAAGAAATAGGATCATTGTGAAATAGCCTCAAGTTTTTTGTTGAGTAATTGGCTAAATCTTATCTGGTTGGACAAAAATTACGTCACTCATGTTTGCACGTCATTACAACGTTAATGACGTCACTTAAAGCACCAACGTAACATTGTTACTGCACCCGACGTCAGGCCGCCAGTCTCCTGTAGGCATTCTTTCTTGGTAAATTTTTTTAGATCTGTTTATCAAAATGATATATGACATTTTTTTTCAGTTACAACCTTTGTTTACAAGCAATATCATACCTAATAAACATGCTGGAAGCATCAAATTTCACGCAAAACAGCTAGAAAAAAAGATGCATTTCTGTCGTGATGGCTGACGCTCTTGAATAAACAGAATTAATGCAATTCTCAAGCATAAAAGAAATAGAAAATTTGACTTTTTTAGTGTAAGATGAATTTTTATTTCACTCATGAACACCAAAAGTGGTATTTTCACTCGTGGCTTCGTCACTCGTGAAAATACTGCTTTTGGTGTTCATTCGGTGAAATAAAAATCCATCTTACACTGAAAAAGTCAAATATCATCTATATATTTTCAAGGGAAGCAACTCTATCATTTTCTCTTTTGCTTTCCTTGACAATGAAGGTCAACTCTTAAAGGAAAGTAAGTGTTGATCCCATTTTGACTACATCATCCAGGGAGGCAAACAAGAAATCATGAAAGCTGTCTCCCTCTTAAAAACAGAGGTGTAACCATTTACCTTAAGAGATGATATACTTACGACATTCTCACAGCTCCATAAAGGTAGAAGTTTATTGGTGTTCCTAGATGAAAAGACAAAAGCTCAATAAAGTCAATTATCTAACATGGCTGTCACTTATCCTCCACTTCAAAATTCCCTGACTTTTCTCTGAATTTTACAGTTTTCCATACAATTTTCATGGATCCAAAAGTTAATTTTACTCTTTACTTCCATGGTGCTAACTGTATTATTTGAAAGTTGGAGGTTATTCTTACAGGAAAGAATTTACACTCCCCCCCCCCCCACCCCAAATACTTTCCTTATAGAGTAGGCCCCAGTAAGGAGGGAGATGTGCCTGGACTGATGTGCCTGGACTATCTCTCTGTAAAATACATCCTTTTCCCCTTTACAGAATAAGTATAGATGTAGCTTCTAAAGACTGCCACAGCCATTAATTTTCAAATTCCCTGGCTTTTTCCTGACTTTTCAAGTAATTTCGATATTTCCCCGACCTTCCGGAAAATTCCCTGACTTTTCCCTGACCTGGAAAATAACTGTCTGTTCCTGATCATTGCCTTCTCATCTACCTTCTCATTATACAGCTCATACAATTTAAAATTCAGCTCAAACAATAGAATATGAACCTAAATGTCCAGGAAATATCACAATCACAGATTATAGTTCAGTACCATACCCTAAAACTGCATTTCATACTTGTAAAAAAAAAAATCGTATTTTCATCCAATTTTCATATCATATCCTAAAACTGTATTTCATATTTCTTAAGATTTATACTTTCATCAATTTTCCTGATTTTTCATATCCACAGAAATTTTGTATTTCGAAAGCATAAAATTACCTACCATCTACATACTCCAGGAGTGATATGTCGAACTGCAACTTCTCTATACCAAATGTCAGTTTCATGTCACATGCATTTATGTTGAGTATGTACTGGAATGCTCTGTTGATTCTAACTGACTCCATACAGCATGTCACATCCGTACAGGTACTGCCCATTGTGCAAGACAAGGGCCCACTTAATCCTGACAGATCAACGTCCAGAGGACAGGCTGCAACAAAGAATAAGATTCTAAACCCTTTAAAGTTTAAGGTATATGGACACATTTTCAGGGGAAGCAACTCTGCTATTTACATTTAGAGCCTCGACATGAAGCAGAATCACGCGGACAGTCTCTGCAGGAAGCCATTTATCATGTACAGAAGTCTCGGCAGGAAGCAAGAGTTCGCGGACAGTCTTGGCGGAAGCCAAATATGATGTACAGTCTCTGCAGGAAGCGAAAATTAGCGGAATCGATTATACCCTGTGACAATGGTATACAAGAGATATTTGGGCTTAGAAGAACAATATGGCTAAATATTTGTGAATTTGTCCACATTGAATTACCCTGAGTATATATGCTCTCTTGTTAAAGTAGTTCACCATCTATCTGCTCCTTAGGATCTGTGCTACCAATGATTCAACCAAAAATCTAATATTACTACATAAAGCCCCAGAAATGAAAACAATTGAATTTGCAAACAGCGTAGATCCAGGTGAGGCAGCTCATAATGAGCCATCTCATCTGGTTCTTTGCTGTCTTGCCTCAAGTCTTTGAATTCCCAATATGATACAGCTTGGACAAAACATTTTTTTTTTTATTCTGTAGACATAAATGAGGGCCTCATGGAAGATTAGTTGTATTGCTAAATGTTGTCACCCTCGTAAAATAAAGACTTTACTTACTTACTTACTTACTAAATTTTGTTGACTGCTTTTTTGGTGCTTTAAGGATTAAATCTCCTGACAAGCCAAATTAACTTAACTCGATTCAAAACAGGAAATGCCCATTACCCAGTTTAGCAGGATACTAACTAAAGAGTTCCTATACACATTTTTTTTCTTCACACCAAGCATTGGTGTACCATATTTCTTCAGTCATAACAAGGGTTTCTTCCCCTTTAAAAAAAAAATCCCAAAAATCTAGATCCATCTTGTGTGACAGATCTAGATTTTCAGAATTTTTTGGAAGGTAAAAAACAAACCTACAGAGGAATTTCATGAGACTGATTTACATACTTAGGGTCATTCTAGAGAGGGGAAAACTCCATTTTATATCCAAATAAATCAGCCACATCATGTAATTTCCATGATAGTGGCACTGTCGACAAGCGAAGGCTCAGATCAGACTGCACATAAGTGCAGTCTGATCAAAGCCTGTGCTTGTCACATCAGCCATCTATGGAATAGACCCCAGACATACAGCCAACAGTGACGTCTCTGATTACCCTGTGTAAATGAGATGGCTGATCTGAATATCACAAGACAAAACTGCCACATTGTTGGAAGTCACATGAGGTGGCTCAAATATACATGTAGTACCTGCAGTGTCCCACTGGTCATCCACCAATATTGGTGAACACAAGTCTTCCTTCATGTAGGATGCAATTCCTAGTTCTTCTAACAAGAAAGACAGTGACAGCGTATCCAGGTTCCCTTCCACAAGTGAGTTGGCTTGTACCCATGTGGTTAGTGAAAAATCTAAAAAAAAGAATAATTCACTAATTCTAAGCCAAGTCTAATTCCACTCTATTTAAATATTTTGGCCTAAGTCCTTCTTCAGTGAAGAAGGACTTAGGCAGAAATATTTAAATAGTGTGGAATTAGACATTGATTAATACAGCTTGAGATACAAAACAGAAGAAGAATGGGTACACTTTCAAGGGAAGCAACTCCTCTATTTTCATTTTTTGTCTCCTTTTTAATTGGGGGTCACCCATAAAGAAAAGAATTTGCTTGTTTGAGTTTTGAGCTCTCAGGGGAAAACCACCTGCCCTTCAGCAAGGAGAATGTGGTTTTCTCACTTGTGCACTGGACAAGGCTCAAACCCACAGCAATGAGAGACCCAATGTTTACGATCGTCACTCTTCATCACTAGACCATGAAGGCTCATCAATGACTTCTCATTTTTGTTTTTTTATGGTGGAAAAGAGGCTTCAAGGTCATATAGACTTGTTAACAGATTGCAGTGCCTTCAAATTGTCCCAAATACACCTCTGTAAATATATATTTGCTGTAATTAACAGATGACATAAAATAATATTGCTAAATAAATCTGTACACCTTACCTCCATCAATGTACCAAGTTTCCCAGTCACACATAGGTTTAGGAAGTCTGGTATTCCTCAGAATTGTCTCAGTGTACTCACACGGTGAGTGAGAATCATAGCACACACTGATATCAAGACTCATTATGTAGTTTCCCTCACTAACAAGATCATCAATGGTAGCCCTATCAAAATGAAATATAGTTTAAGCCAAACAGGTGGAACTCCTTGCAGTAATTCAAAAGTGAAAAAATCTTCTAAAGACCAAAAATTTAGGATTCTTTTATTTAAGAAGTAGAACAGCTCTATGGTCTTAGCACAGATAAATGCATGGTTTTCTGACTATTTTATAATGAACAAGCAAAGGGGGGGGGGGGGGGGGGGGGTATCAATAAGGTGGGTTTTCTGCATCCTACCAAAGTTTTATTTTTTTAACTGATGGTATACTCCAGTGTGTCTAGTTTATTGAACCATGTGTGACTTTGCGCGAAAAGCCCTTGTTACTGAGCTATGGGTCTACAGAAGTGGGTGGGGTAATTCAACATGGTTTTAGCTGGTCTTGTAAAAATGTCCTCATTTGGTAGAAGAGTACAGCAGACAGACAGGATTTGATAAAATGATTAACAGAACATCTAAACTATATTTCCATATCATTTTATTTGGTCTAATTTGAACATATGTTGTCAAAAAAGACTTCCTGTGACATTTAGCATTTTTTGATATTTTTGACCTCAATTTTCAATATTTCTTGGCCTTATTGTTAAATGAACAGACATGTTATCATCAAACTCATGTCAAGGAAGTACCTTGAGAAAGACATTCAGATGATGTGACCAGAATATCACAATAGCATGTTTTCATGGTCGACTGAACACATAAACTTGCTTGGAAGATGGTTTTCTTTCTATTTTGACCTAGAATTACGAACCTTTGGTCAAATTACTATTTTAACTGCTATATTATGCCCCACACCCCCGCCACTAAAGGTGAGGGAATACATATTGGCTTCAGTGCGGATCTCGTTGGCATCTGCAATTGTGTATGTGTCACATATTAAGTCCTTCTGTGACCTTGGAAACAAGGTCAAGGTCATCAAAATCTGACATTGACCTTGTTTCCAAGGTCAAAGTATGTGACCCAGACACAGATGCAGACGCCAAGGAATTCCGATCTGAAGCCAATATGTATTCTTTCACCTTTAGCGACGGGGGTGTAGGGCATAATATAGCAGTTAAAATAGTAATTTGGCCAAAGGTTCGTAATTCTAGGTCAAAAGTAAATGAAAAAACATCTTCTGAGCAAGTTTATGTGTTCAGTCGACCATGAAAACTAGGTCATTGTGAAATTCTGGTCACATCATCCGAATGTCCTGGTCAGGGTGCTTCCTTGACATAAGTTTGATGACAACTGGTCTGTTTATTTAACCATAAGGCCAAGAAATATTGAAAATTGAGGACAAAAATATAAAAAAAATGTTGAATGTCAAAGGAAGTCTTTTTTGACAACATATGTTCAAATTAAACCAAATAAAATGATATGGAAATATAGTTTAGATGTTCTGTTAATCATTTTATCAAATCCTGTCTGTCTGCTATACTCTTCTACCAAATGAGGACATTTTTACAAGACCAGCTAAAACCATGTTGAATTACCCCACCCACTTCTGTAGACCCATAGCTCAGTAACTAGGGCTTTCCGCGCAAAGTCACATATGGTTCAATAAACTAGACACACTGGAGTATACCATCAGTTAAAAAAATAAAACTTTGGTAGGATGCAGAAAACCCACCTTAATGATACCCCCCCCTTTGTTAAAGGACCTCTGACGGTTGTAATGTTAATTTGCCTATAAAATCAGTCAAAATTAAATTTTTGATATACCCAAGAATTTCTCTTGAAATTTGTTGTTCTCAGCTTCCCCTAACTGGCTATGAATTTAATTTCTGATTTTTTAGCACATAGACTTCAATTTTTGGTGGAAAAAGCCAAATTCTATCATTAAACGTAATGGAAACAGGAAAAGTCTTTTAAAGTTACTTTTCCCCCCGTGCCTCAGCTAGCCACTTCGCATGTATATGTGTACTATCATAATACACATTATATGTGAGTGGCTTGCTGAGGCACGGGGGGAAAAGATAGTCTACAGCTGAAAAACTGAAAAGTGGGTGGGGTACTTACACCCTTTATATCTATAATTAGGCTAAGGTCCTTATTATTGAAAAGATATTGCTTAATATCAGTAATAGTAGTGTGTATGTCAGTTTAAGCATAGTTATCAATTAAATTTCGATATATTAGAAAACCAAAACAAGGGCTTCGCAAGCGGCATATAATACGCCCGTTTCAATGTCCTAAAGGAGTTACAGAATGAACAAGATTGTTTACAAAAGGATAGACAGGCAGACAAACAGGGGCAACCACTCTATAATTAACTAGAACTGTCAGCGAACCCCCCCCCCACCCCCCCCCACCCCCCACCCTTAATTGCTTAAATCAAATGGTGTTATTTTCGTAACAACAAGAGGGCCATGAGGCCCTGAATTGCTCACCTGAACAATTGGCAAGGTGGCTTTTACTTAAAAGCCAAAATCTTCAAAACTTTCCATGAAATCATATGTTCTACCATTTTCCCATATTTGACCCTGCTGTAAAAGGTCAAGGTCAACACAAAGTCATAATTTGAACAATCTTGATAATACTCAAGTACCCAATGCTACATACAAAGTCTCAAGGCCATCGGTCAATTGGTTCTGGAGAAGAAGATTTTTAAAGGTATTTATCATATATGGGCGTGGCAGCCATGTTGGTCATGTGTTCAGGACCGTTAGATTTTTTTTTCATTTCCTCAGCCCCTAGAGGCTCTATATGAAATTTGGTTTCAATTGGCCCAGTGGTTTTAGAGCAGATTGTTTGAAATTGTCAAAATTTGAGATTTCTGGGTCAAAGGTCAAAGACTGACCTTGACCTCTTGTACACACAAATCTTCATGAACTCATTAAGATGATTGTGTGTACCAATTTTTAGGCCAAAATCTTCAAAACTTACCATGAAATCTCATGTTCTAGCATTTTCGGATATTTGACCTTGCCGTAAAAAAGGTCAAGGTCAACCCAGATTCATAATTTGAACAATCTTGACAGTACTTGAGTACCCAATGCTACATACCGAGTTTCAAGGCCATCGGTCTACTGGTTCTGGAGAAGAAGATTTTTAAAGGTTTTTACCATATATGGGCGTGGTGAAAATGTTGGTCATGTGACCTGGACCATATGAACAAATTTTCATTCCCTCAACCCCTGGAGGATCTATATGAAATTTAATTACAATTGGCCTAGCTGTTTATGAGGAGATTGTTTGATATTGTCAAAATAGGAGAGTTCTGGGTCAAAGGTCAAAGAATGACCTTGACCTCTTGTACTCATAAATCTTCATGTAATCATTAAGATGACTGTATGTACCAATTTTTAGGCCAAAATCTTCAACCGTTTCCAAGATATCTTATGTTGCAGCATTTTGCCATATAAAAGCATAAGGAAGCAAATTTGACCTTACCGTAAAAAAGGTCAAGGTCAACCCAAGGTCATAATTTGAACATTCTTGGTAGTACTCGTGTACCCGATGCTACATACCAAGTTTCAAGGCCATCGACCTATTGGTTCTGGAGAAGAAGATTTTTTCAGGTTTTTACCATATATGGGCATGGCGGCCATGTTGGTCATGTGACCAGGACCGTTTGAACAACTTTTCGTTCCTAAGGTCCCAGGAGGCTCTATATGAAATTTGGTTACAATCGGCCCAGCGGTTTCAGAGGAGAAGTTGTTTGAAAGTGTGGACGGACGACGGACGGACGGACGGACGGACGGATGACGGACAACGGAGCCTTACCATCCTATAAGCTCCCCCGGAGCCGCTGGCTCAGGTGAGCTAAAAAGCATAAAGAGGGAGAGAAATCATTGTTACCATGTATACCAAATATGAATGGTTGCTGTGAAATCTGTTATGAAAAATTACATTATTCAAAGTCAGGAGAGAAAGAAAATTGGAAAAATATACGGAAGAATAAGCAGAAGACTGGTTCTCAATCCCACAATACAACAAGTTCTCATCAACCTGCATACAAAATTCCCTACTCTAACTTACAGATGCATAGAAATCTTTTGCGCAAAAAATGCATTATTCAAAGTAAAGAGAGAAAGAAAATCAGACAAATACAGGGAATAAAAAGAGAAGTCTGGTTCTCAATCCCACAATACAGTAAGTCATCATTAACCTGCATACCAAATATGACTAATCTAGCTTGCATGGTTGTGGAGAAAACTTTGATGAAAAAGTTCATTATTCAAAGTATGGAAAGAAAGAATATTGGACAAATACAGGGAAGAATAAGAATAAAAGGCTGGTTCTCAATCCCACGATACAACATATCGTCATCAACCTGCATACCAAATGGGACTACTCTAGCTTGCTTGGTTGTGGAGAAATCTTTGACGAAAAATTTTATTATTCAAAGTATGGAAAGAAAGACTATTGGACAAATACAGGGAAGAATAAGCAGAAAAAGGCTGGTTCTCAATCCAACGATACAACATATCCCCATCAACCTGCATACCAAATATGACTACTCTACCTTGCATGGTTGTGGAGAAATCTTTGAAGAAAAATTTCATTATTCAAAGTAGGGAAAGAAACAAAATCATACAAATACAGGGAAGAATAAGAGGAGAAGGCTGGTTCTCGATCCCATGATACAACATGTCGTTATCAACCTGCATAGCAAATATGACTACTCTAGCTTGCATGATTGTGGAGAAATCTTTGACGAAAAATTTCATTATTCAAAGTATGGAAAGAAAGAAAATGGGGCAAATACAGGGAAGAATAAGCAGGAGAAGGCTGGTTCTCAATCCCACGATACAACATGTCGTCATCAACCTGTATGCCAAATATGACCAGTCTAGCTTGTATGGTTGTGAAGAAATCTTTGATACAATATCTTTGAACAAGGGAGATAACCTACATACACTAGGTATACCTTTTTTAGTTCTACTTTTTTCCCTTTGACAATATGTTACATGTACAACAAAAGTTTACACAGAAGTAGCCGATAAGAACTAATGAAAGGGATTCACTCTTAAACGAAGAAAGGGAGAGCAGCCATTGTTGTACGCGACACATCGTTAGGACTTCATACACATTGCTATGAAGTTTTATAAAGATATCCCAAACGGTTATCTAGTTATGGCGCGTACAAGACTTACAGGGATAAAATTAATCAAAGGGGCATAACTTCAAAAGTAAGAAAGGGGGAGCAACCATTTTTGTACGCGACACGTTCCCCCACCCTAACACATATGCCTACCAAATTTCATGAAGATATCCCAAATGGTTACTGAGTTATGGCGTGTACAAGAATATTTACGGACGGACGGACGGACGGACGGACAGCGCCACGACATAATACGTCCGTTTTTTCAAAACCGGCGTATAAAAATGCCCTTATTTTCAGAGACTGAAAAAATCACTTACCCCTCTTGATAAAATCAGTTTAAGTTAGTCTAGAGGCATGCTAATTTTTCAAGATCACTCTTAAAATGTCTTTACAGTACACAAGTCTACATATTAATGCCAAATATTTCAACTTTTGCTGCCCGAGGAAGGTGCAATAATTTGTCGAAAAATAGGCAAATTTGCATTGATACTGTCAGAGGTCCTTTACCATATTAATCTTACTGAATGCCCTGGGGACATTGCATTTTACGAAAGGGGGCGCTATTTCGAACATAAAGTGTAGTAAATCAGTCACTGCCAAACTATAGTTCTGCAACTACTATTTCTGCCTCCCTTCTCTGTAGGGGTCAAGTCTTAAAAGAAAGAATATGTTGTTACTAAATACAGACTAAACACAATTAATACCTGTATCAGAATTATAAAGCTGCCCTTAAAATGAAGCCTCATCCCCATCCCTTCACTGTAACTCTGGACAAGGCTACATTACTCTCCCCACCCTATATCCTCACCTTACTCTAAAAACCCCCTCCAGTGTTATGATGAATTCTACGCCAAATTTAAATGTCAACAGATCCACTGTGAACTGTAACTTCTCAATTCCAATGGTCAGCTTTTTCTTGCAAGAGTCAATATCTATCACAGTGTAAACATTCCTCTGCATAACAGCAGCCGGGAAACAGCACTCCACCATTGTACAGTCCAAGATATGACAAGAGGTACCAGCAGGCAACTCAAGGACATCCACTGAGCTACCACATTCTACAAAATATGTCAATGAGAAATAGATACGTTTAATTAATGAATTGTTGAGTAATTATACGTTGTAAACTGTTTGGAATCAGTTGTAAAGTAGATTATACCATAAGCATGGAGTCCAAGTGATATATCTAATTAAAACTGGCAGAAAAACTGTAAGACATTACTCAACAATTCCCTGCTAGAGCTGAATACCATGACTGTAACAATCAAAAACTTTTAAAAAGTATATTTTTTCAAATGCTCAAAATCTTTCCATTTGTGTGTGCATTCTTCACTGTAACACTGATAAATGTCATTTTGGGGACACTTTTATACTGAAAAAGAGGCTTTACACGGCCTCCCATAAAAGAACGTCCTCAAAGACGGTCAGTAACTGCCAATGACGTCAACCGGTAAGCTCAGGCGCTCTAAAACAGTGATTTTGCAGCATAAAACTGTGTTTGAGAAACAATATGCCCCCAACCATATGTTTGCCACCAAAGGTGTCAAACTTCACGATGTCTAAGCCTGAAAAGGGGCAGAGTTTTTATTTTCATGGAAATTCCTCAGAAGAGTAGACCCCTATTGGAAGGGCTTCTTTGTCCAGGGAAGTAAACAGGAAGTCACAAAAGTTGTTTCCCTCTGTAAAAATGGCAGAATAAAAGGACGAAGGCCAAAATGTGCCCCAATGTATGGACATGTCAATAACTGGGATATTTGATTTTGAAAGGAGTCATGACTGCAAGCTGAGTGGTTATCACAGGCCTTAATTCTGACAGAAATCGGATGTTGTAGCCCCCAAC
Source organism: Ctena decussata (assembly GCA_963989385.1). Classification (NCBI taxonomy): domain Eukaryota; kingdom Metazoa; phylum Mollusca; class Bivalvia; order Lucinida; family Lucinidae; genus Ctena; species Ctena decussata. Next base: position 78,006,350 of record OZ022499.1, on the reverse strand, counting down.
ATTTGAACAGTCTTACAAAGGGCCAGAACTCTGGTAGTAAGGATCCTATCAGGATCCGAATAAAATAAGATGAATGCCAAACGGTGATAACAGTAGCCTGAAGAAGAAGATTTTTTATTATTTTTCTATGTATTTCTATGGCTCAAACCTGGGACTCCCTGCCCGGGGGCCATTTTGGACCCTGGGGCCACCATTTGAATAAACTTGGTAGAGGACCATTAGGCAATGCTACATACCAAATTTCAAGCATCTGAGCAAAGCAGTTCTGGAGAAGAAGATTTTTAAGTATTTTTTAGTTTCGAACCAAGGACCCCCCTGCCCCAGGGCTATTTTGGACCCTGGGGCCACCATTTGAACAAACTTGGTAGAGGTCCACTAGACAATGCTTCATACCAAATATCAAAGCCCTAGGCCTAGCAATTTCAGAGAAGATGTCGTTTAAAGCAAATTGTTGACGACGCACGACGGACACTGGGTGATCACAATAGCTCACCCTGAGTCTATGGCTCAGGTGAGCTAAAAATCGATAAAAAACTGAAGGAGTCGTCGCAGCCAAAAGATTTGACCAGACTTACAAAGGGCAATAACTCTGGCAGATAGGGTCCTATCATGACCACAATAAAATGAGATCAACGTCCGGTGGTGTTAACAATATCCTGAAAGTTTCACAAAAATCTGTCAAAAACTGAAAGAGGAGTTGGGGCCACAAAATTTGGACAAATTTATAGATAAAGGGCTTTAACTCTAGCAGAAAAGGTCCGATCATGACCCCAAATATAGCATGCTCCCTGTCATGCAGTGACAACAATATTCTGAAAGTTTTGTGAAAATCCGATGAAAAAACTGGACGGGCAGACTGATAGACAGACAGATGCACGGAACCTATTCCTATAGTCCCCTTGGACTACGTCAGGGGACAAAAACATGGAGGTGTACCCATACACCTAAAAAGCCCTTTTTTTCTTTCTTTAAAATTTTATCATCCCCAAAAAATTAAACAAAATGACAAGTACCAAACATCATCTTCCAGCCTACTGGCTTATCTAAAATCATTAGTTAAATTTTATCCTTGTCAAGATTATTGTACACATGAATACTGTATTAATCCTAATCATAACCCCAGCTTTGATAAATGCCTCCTCCCTCTTTTTCCTAAAAAAATAAACCAAAAGCGACTTTACCTGTGTTCCATCCTCCATCTGAAGTTGTAAATGGTGCTGAGGTGACAAAGCAAGAATCTAACATCATGTACGCTGTCAAACCCAGAGAATCCTGCAGTATGTCTACGTATTTTGGCTCTAAAGGACTATCTTGGCTCAAATCATAGCTTTGGTACCAACTGGTCAGAATCAGCTCTGCATATCAGAAAGCAGAATATTGGGAGTAATATATTTAATTTTATATGTTTGACAAAAAAAAATTAAATCTTTAATTTAAAACAGAATTAAGGTGAATGGGTATACATGTACTGTCAGGGAAAACAACTCAACTATTTTCTTTCTTTTTTTTTTTCTCCCCCTATAAGCATACAGCTTCCGTTCTAATCCCATAGCTTGTACTGATAGGTTATTTGTACATGTATGTATATATGTATGTCATTGTAAAAGAGAAATAAATATGTTTAAACCAACTATTTTCTTTTTTGCCTCTCTTCTCATCCGAGGTCAACTCTTAAAGAATTTGCTTTAAGAGTAGACCTCAATCTGGAAGGGCCACAGTGCTCAGGTAAGCAACTGGAAGTCACAAAAGTTGTTCCCCTTTGTAAAAATGGTGGAGAAAATGGAGGTGTACCATTACACCTTAAAATGCTGCAAGAGGAAAGTATGCCCAAGCAGCACCATAGATATTTTAAGAAGATCACTTTCAAGATAAACCTTTTCACATGATAATCTAAAATCATATTTTCACAGTTTTTCTGGAGATATAAGTTTGTTCATCTGAACAAACAGACTATACACTGAGATTTTGGCAATAGGGAATCACTGAACATGAACAACATAAAGACAGTCAGCACACGACTCCAGACACAGGCTAAGGTCAAGGTCAACCAATAACAAACCTACCTGTGTTGTAATAATCAAAGTTCCAGTCACACTGAGATTTTGGCAGCAGAGAATCACTGAGAACATGAACAACATAGAGAAAGTCATCAGACAACTCCAGGTACAGACCAATGTCAAGGTCAACCAGTAACAAACCTACCTGTGTTGTAATAATCAAAGTTCCAATCACACTGAGATTTGGGCAGCAGAGAATCACTGAGAACATGAACAAGATAGAGACAGTCAGCAGACGACTCCAGGCACAGACTAATGTCAAGGTCAACCAGGTACTTTCTCTCACCACCAAGATTGTACACCTTGTAGCTGCAACAAAAACAACAATCAAAATAAATCATTTCATGAAAAAAGTGCCTTTGGACATATGCAAAGATTCAAATCCATCTCCTGCAAATCACTGCCAAGGGAAGGAATTTTCTATCACACCTTACATTCATGACAGAATCTTTTTCTTGCATACATTTTCATTTACAATGTTTGAATTTAAATGCAGAACTAGCTGAAATGTGTAATTTCAGCACTTAAGCATTTTTTTCTTAATTCTGAAAGTAGCCAAACCATCAATGTCTGACATGTTTTTTTATATTTATTTCTGATGTAAGATAAATTGCCATCATTTTTGATGTATGTATCTAAGGTGTCATCGCCAATATCATGACAGTATTCTTTTTTATCCTAACCTAAGTTTATCAAAAATGCTATTCATACTAACAGTTTTATATGTGTAACTGCGTATTATAAATCTAGGCACCCTTTTCTGCACCTTCTGAAGTTCATCTTGAAGAAGTAGGCTTTGGGTGTCCCAAACTGAACTATCATACTCCAGGACTGGGCACACTTGTCTTTTGTATGCCAACTCTTTAATGCCCTGTGAACATGCAGACAAGTTACGTCCATGAAAACCAAGGGTCCAAATTAGCCTTTGTGCAAATATCGCTGATGTGTGTTCCATTTCAAATCATTGGTAATGACTTGACATTCTCTGCTATACACTTATCTGTAAAAGACTAAATTACTCACTCAACTCTCACCAGTCCGAAGAACCAGAAATGCAGCTCTGTTCCCCAGGGCATGTCAAACAGTAGCTCCTTGTTTCCAAAGTTTTCAACATCAACAGTCAAGGAGTAGGTACAAGGATCTATATTGAAGTTCACTTCAAAAGACCTTCCAATACTCTCAACATTCATACAACATGTGACCTGAGTACAGGAACTGCTTAGCCTGCAGGACATGTAGGAGGGTAGGGCTGGGAAATCCACCGTAAAGCCACACTCATCTGAAGCAGAAAACAAGAAATGTTACATTCTATAAATAATGAATGCCCACAAAGGCCCTAAGAACTGACCTTTAGACTGACTGTGACCGCAACACTGGATGTGACATACCTTCCTATTATGCTTTACCTTTCTGTTAAGTTTGATCATAATAATGTTGAGTAATCACAAAGACAAGATTTTAGCAGAAAATTGTGAGCTTTTGCTGTCCACATGAAACTAGCTTAGATTCTTAGCTACCCTTTAAGTGCACAGCCAAGAGTCAGATCAGCCTGGGCATCTGGGCAGATGCCCAGGTTGATCTGAGTATTCCCTGGGTACACATGCAACTTCATTGGTTTTGTTGTGTCATGAATCAATTATAATTGAGCTGCGACACGAGAAAACCAACAAAGTGGTTGTAGGCCCAGTGCAGACTCAGGTCAGCCTGGGCATCTGCCCAGTCTGATCAGAGTCTTTGCTCTCAGCATGGCAGTAGCTTAGATCCTTAGCTACCCTTTAAGTATTTAGCAAACCGTCTGAGCGGACTTAGCAGATGCCCAGGCTGATCTGAGTCTGCGCTGGGTGCACAACCACTTTGTTGGTTTTCTCCTGTCGCGGCTCAATTATCAAAATCAATGTAGACACCTCCTCTTACACTGGAAATGGACATGTCCAAACTGTGAGGTGCCATATTTCTTAGTTTATAAAATGGGGGGGAGGGGGGGGAGGGGGGGGGGGCTCCCAAAACAATTCCAACTAGAAAATTGTGTCTGTAAGACACTAATGATGCCCCCGTGCAGCGCCTGTCACAGAACATGTGAACATCCCTAAAGCACTTTTTAAGCACAAATACTATACAGGAATGATTCAGGCTCAGAAATTTTATGAGAGAAAACCCTAGATGTGACCAACTTCAAAAAGCCAAAATTCTCTCAAAATTAATTCTAGCCCCAATAAAAACTTACAAGCACATCATTAATGTATCTACAACATGTTAGCAAGGTTTGAAAAAGATCCATTGAAAACTGTGAGAGGATTTGATTACACAAACTCCATACCTTACAATGCAAAAATTTGCCTAAAATGACTAAGTTCAAAAAGCAGTAATTCTGTCAAAATTAATTCTAGCTCCAACAAAAACCCACATGCACATCTTCAATATGTCCACAACATGTATGCAAGGTTTGAAACAGATCCATTGAAAACTGAGAGAGTAGTTGATTACACAAACTCCATAGCCTACAATGCAAAAATTTGCCTAAAATGACTAAGTTCAAAAAGCCGTAATTCTGTCAAAATTAATTCTATCTCCCACAAAGACCCAAATGCACATCTTCGATATGTTCACAATATGTAAGCAAAGTTTGAGAAAGATCCATTGAAAACTGTGGGAGGAGTTGATTACACAAACTCTATACCGTAAAGTGTGACGAACAGACAGATGGACGGACAGACAGGAGCAAATCTTAATGCCCCCTGACTATCGTCACAGGGGCATAAAAATCTAGATCTGTCTGTCTTATAAGACAGATCTAGATATTTAGGGCTGTTTTCAAAGGGAAAACCCCATCTCACAGCTGAATTTCATAAGACTGATTTTGACATTTGAGGTCATTCTAGAGATGAAAACCCGCGTCAGAGCCGAATAAATACGGTAAATCTCAGAGCCGAATAAATACGGTAAATCAGTCTATTAGGCAATTACAGGTTAGGAGCTCCAGTAGCTCAGTAGGTTAAGCACTGGCCTGCTGATTTAGCTGTTTCAGGTTCAAGACCACTGTAGGCAGGAATCTTTTCAAGCGTAAACGGGGTTCCATTGCACACAGTCTTTCATTATCACCATTCCATCCTCCTGATATGACTGAAATACTGTTAAAAAGTAACGTAAAATTGCAAGTCAGCCATCCATCTTTTCTACAGGTTAAAAGTACTTGCCTGTTTCCCATTGACCATTAAGTGGGTGGGTAAGAGAACATTGTTCATTTTGAAGGAAAGTAGCCACATGGAGGAGTTCTAGCAATTTGATGCTATAGTAACCATCCAGTGGTTCAGTAACACCTTCCGCTGCTGACCAAGTCTGGTAGGAAAATCCTGAAGGATCAAACAGAAAACTTTAGCAATGAAGAAATGTTACAAAAATAAAGCCTAAATTCATAATATATGAAAATGCCATATTTAAGGAAAATCACTTGTCTTTCTTTCAATATAAGAATCTGATTGCAAGGTAATTATTCTACATGATCAACATGCAGTATTTCACAGAATAAATATGAGAAACGACGCGAGAAAACCAACAATGTGGTCGTGCGTCCAGCGCAGGCTCAGATCAGCCTGGGCATCCGCCCAGTCTGATCAGAGTCTTCGCTGTCCGCATGAAGGTAGCTTAGTCCCTTGGCTACCCTTTAAGCGCTTAGCGAAGAGTCATAGCGGACTGGGTGGATGCCCAGTCTGATCCGAGTCTGCGCTGGATGCCCAACCACTTTGTTGGTTTTCTCGTGTTGCGGCTCATATTATGAGTTTCAGTCTCTTGAGCCTATTGGTTTGCAATGCCATCAACAGTCTTAAGCTTCCCACTGCAACATACATTTAATATGGAAACAAAAAACAAAATGTAATATTCAACAGACTCAGCTTAAGATATATGGGTACACCTCCAAGTTTAAACACCATTTCTACAAAAGGGGACAAATTTTCATGACTCCCTGGTTTCATCCTCCCATCATCCTAGTATGGCTGAAATACTGTTGAAAAGGACATAAAATCACAAGTCATCCATCCATACCTGGGTCCACAAAGCCTATCTGCCAGTCACAGTCTTCCTTCTCAAACAATGCATCTCTCAGAACTGTGAATTCGTGAACACAGGAAGCTCTTGTCTCAAAACACACATGGATATCAGCGTTCACAAGGTATTTCATCTCATTCTCAAGATGCTTGATGGAGTAGCTGGTGAAGAGAAAAATGCTTAACCCTACTGCACTCACAACAGCCAAAACTCTATGGAGTTTTGGCTGTTCTGAGTGCAAGAGGGTTAAAGCACACAAAATATAAACACCTCAATTTGCAAACAGCGTAGATCCAGATGAGGTGGCTCATGGTAAGACTTAATGAGTCCTTGACTAATAACTAATAATCTAAAGATGTTTTGAACAACTTGGCCCAGGTTTTCTTACATGCATGGCAGTTCAGACAGCATTTGCATTTTCTGACCAGTTTGATTTTTCCAACATTTGCAAACAAGGAATAATTCAGAGATCTAATATTCTTAAATCATATATGAGCCGCAACATAACAAATCTAACAAAGTGGTATATGCAACCAGCAAAGACTCAGATCAGCCTGGGAATCTGCCCAATCTGATCAGCGTCTTCAATGTCCACATGGAGCTAGCTTAGGCCCTTAGCTACTCTTTAAGAGAAGAGTGAAGACTGATCAAAACTGGGTGGCTGCCCAGGCTGATCTGAGTCTTCCCTGGGTGCATATGCCACTTTGCTGGTTTTCTCGTGTCGCGGCTCATATGTGTACTGAAATTCAGTGGAAGATGGTGTCTGGACTGTCTGCACACTGTCTAAGAAACCGAGTTTAACCAGAAAACTTGAAAGCTTATGCCGCTGCGGATTGAATATACCTAGATCTATGCCTCATTTCTGCAAGTCTCAGTTGAGACTAAAATGTATAACAATACTCTGGAAGGAGATTATTAGGCTTTACAACAGCTATCTTCATTGGTCTCTGTAAAACTTTGGCCTTTGTAAGACAGCTCTCTCGTAGAATGTTCCATGAGGGCATACTTCTTTTTATATGAGCCGCGACACGAGAAAACCAACAATGTGGTTGTGCGCCCAGTGCAGACTCAGATCAGCCTGGGCATCCGCCCAGTCTGATCAGAGTCTTCGCTGTCCGCATGAAGGTAGCTTAGACTCTCAGCTACCCTTTAAGCGCTTATTGAAGATTCTGATCAGACTGGGTGGATGCCCAGGCTGATCTGAATCTGCCCTGGGCGCACAACCACATTATTGGTTTTCTCGTGTCACGGCACAATTATACATGTATACAGGTATATGTATCAGTTACTGAAGGTGTACACTTACTCTAGTCGAAACATCCCTCCAAAATGAATTCTCTGGAAGATTCCTGCAAAGAAAACATAAAACATCAGATGTCAAAGAAGACTCCACAGGGCCAACTGGCCAGAGCTCCTGAACTTTGGATCATCAGATCCAGGGTTCGAGTCCCATCTGAGGCAAGATTCTGTCTGAGCTGAAATGGTGCTTATTTGGACAAATGCCTTCATAATCACCCTCCCATTGTCCTAATATACAGTAGAACTTCAATGGCTCGAACCCTGATGGCTCGTTCACCCTGCCTAGAGGTCACTTTATATGAAAACTAGCCCTGGATGGCTAGAACTACCCTTGGCTGGAACTAATTTTCATGGTCCCAAGCCTGTTCAAGCCAATGAAGTTATACTGTAACTGAAATACTGTTGAAAAGGGCATAAAAATGCCAATTCATCAATCCATCAGATGTCAATATGTTAGCAAGTATTTTTTTGAAACACAAAACTTAGCTATTAACTGAAGCTCTTAAAGTTAAGCGACAACAGTAGCCAACAACCAGACCTTATCAAGTTATGCTATAATAAGAAACAGCAAACCAACAGGAAAGTGAGAGACTGGTCTTATATTTGACCACAAACACTTATGCTGTCTGATGCTGTTTAAATGTGTTCATGAAATTTTTCATCCAAAATTTAATCTAAATATTTGGTCTTATCAGGAGCCCACACTGACATAAAAATCTTGAATAATTTTGAACTAATTTTGTCATACGTAATAATAATTGAACTATAAGACAAGGGAAAGAAAAGAAATAAAGAATTGCAAAAACATTGCAGACTCCTCTTAGAAAGAGCAGTCTGCTCAGAGCCTGCCCTGTTTTCCATTCAATCTGCATCATTTGGAAGCATTACTGCAATGTAAAATCAAACTGTTCCATTTTAGAACAATTATGGCAATTATTTTAGGTGTCGCAATTTATATAATTATTACAATATTAAATCAGCATACCCCAGTTCATGTTCTTAAATGGTATTGTATATTTGAGTTCTTCAATCCCAACAGTTATTTCCAATGAACATGTGTGGAAGATGATGTAGAAATGTATATTCCTCAGTAGAGTGGTGTCTTCCATACACAGGTCCACCCTACCACAGTCAGCTGGTACATCACCCGACACAAAGTCTGGGAGTGTCTCCAATTCTCCAGTTCCTATACTTGAACATGCTGCAATACATGGTATCAAACTTAACCCTTAAAGCCCCCAAAACTAGAATACATGTAGTCGTATCTGCAAAGTGTGTAGATCCAGCTGAGGTGGCTCATGATGAGACACCTCATCTGGGTCTACACAGTTTGACCTAAAGTCTTTGAATTCTCAATATGATACAGCTTTGAAGAACATTCTTAAAATTTTGCAGGTACAAACTGTGTTGTCTGCTTTTTTATTTTTGTGCTTTCTGGGTTAAGGTGTATAGCTACACCACCAAGGGAGATCACTCTGATCACAATGCATTTGCCTCCTTTGGACAGGGCAACTCCTAAAGGAAAGAATTTGCTCTCAGAGAGCGAATTTTTTTCCTTTAAGAGTTGCCCCACTACAAAAGAGACTTACATGATGGCAAGTAGATACTGTTTTGTTAAAAGCCCCCTCCCTTGTAAAAATGGTGGTTAAATCACATTGGTGTATCCATACACCTTAAACATTTAATCTTTGACACAACACTGAAAACTGTTTAAATTCAATTTCAATACTGATCTGTGGCTGAACAGTAAAAACGCTTTTTACCAAATCAGTCTTCTACACTGATTGTTCTGTGTTTCCGTCTCAAAAGTTGGTTAATAAACATATATGAAATGATGACAACTGATAACAATCACTCTAATAAATATTTCCCCGACAACTTTTAAATAGTCTACCTAACTTTGACACATCCATAAGTGAGGTAATCACATGAATTCCATAAAATGTCATTTCTCAACTGCCTGTGCATTGTCACAGACAGGGAACCAAATAAGAAAACTTGACAAAAATTTACACTACTGATCAGGTGCCAAAAAAGTAATACTAAGACCTTGCTTCCTATTAACTGCAGGTGAGACTATTACAAAAATTTATTACCATTTTGCCATTCAGTGCCCTGTACACATGGTGTGTCCTGCATGTATCTTGACACACCCAAGTAAGCCATTAGAATGTTAACATACGTTGGTGGGAGGGGACCATCCAGAGACAGACCATATTTAGACCTCCATTCCAGTAAAGAAAATTCTGCAATAAAAAACATACAATGATACACATTAAGTCATGTATTAACAAGAGGCCCACGGGCCACAAAGCTCACCAGATCTCTAGCTCAAAATTGCTATCATATTCGTGTAGGCTCAAAATTGCTGTCACATTAGTACTACACTTTAATACAAAATATACAACTACAAAGTCTCAGTCTGACAATCTGTTGAGTTGATAACAAAATATATAACTATTTTCAACATATATGCAGTAAATGTCAGTTTTTAATTTTCCCCATTACAAGTCAATGCAACTCTAAGTTGCCATAGCAACCAAACTAAAGAGCCGATTTTATATAAAAATAAATTTTCAATCCCCCAGCCTAAGGATACTTCAGATGAAATCAGGGCCTTATCGGCCAAATGGCATCTGAGAAGGTAATTTTTTAAGTATTTTTTTTCTTCATTTTTTTGCATTTTGGTTTCCATGGCAACCAATAAAAGGAGCAGTGGGCAAAAAAAAAACATAGCTAATAAGAGAATTCTCAAGGAGCAATCTATAAAAGTTTTGTGAACATATCTGCAATGGCTTGGCAGTAAATGCCATTTTTCAATTTTCCCCATTACAAGTCAATGCAACTCTTAGTTGCCATAGCAACCAAACTAAAGGGCTGATGATCTTAAAAAATACAAACTTTCAATCCCCCAGCCAAAGGATGCCACAGATGAAAACTGGGCCTTATAGGCCCAGTGGCTTCAGAGGAGATAATCTTTTAAGTATTTTTGGTTCCATTTTTTTTACATTTCGGTTTCCATGGCAACCAATAAAAGGAGCAGTGGGTCAAAAAACATATAGCTGATAGAAGACATCTTAAGAAACATTTCTATAAAAGCTTTATCAACATATCTGTAATGGCTTGGCAGAAAATGTCATTTTTCAATTTTCCCCATTATAAGTCAATGGGAACTCTAAGTTGCCATAGCAACCAAACTAAAGGGCTGATGATCTTAAAAAACACAAACTTTCAATCCCCAAGCCCAAAGATGCCACAGATGAAACCTGGGCCTTATCGGCCCAATGGCTTCAGAGGAGATAATTTTTTAAGTATTTTTTCCAATTTTTTGGCATTTCGGTTTCCATGGCAACCAATAGAAGAAGCAGTGGGCCAAAAAAACATATAGCTGATAGAAGACATCTAAAGGAACATTTCTATAAAAGTTTTATTAACATATCTGCAATGGCTTGGCAGAAAATGTCATTTTTCAATTTTCCCCATTATAAGTCAATGGGAACTCTAAGTTGCCATAGCAACCAAACTAAAGGGCCAATTTTCATAAAAAACACAAACTTTCAATCCCCCAGCCAAAGGATGCCACAGATGAAATTTGGGCCCAATTGGCCTTGTAGTTCCAGAGGAGATGTCGTTTAAAAGTGTTGACGGACGACAGACGACGACGACGACATACGACGACGGACCACTGCCTATCCTATAAGCTCCCTCGGAGCCTTCGGCTCTGGTGAGCTAAAAATACAGACAATTAATTCAAGCACATCATTTTTACATTTGAGCCGCGACAAGACAAAACCATCAATGTGGTTGTGCGCCCAGTGCAGACTCAGATCAGCCTGGGCATCCGCCCAGTCTGATCAGAGTCTTCACTGTCCGCATGGAGGTAGCTTAGACCCTTAGCTACCCTTTAAGCGCATAGCAAAGGATCTGATAATACTGAATGGATGCCCAGGTTGATCTGAGTCTGCGCTGGGCGCACAACCACATTGTTGGTTTTGTCGTGTCGCGGCTCATTTCTCAAAAAGAGACTCATACTGAAAAAGTTACCAATGCTTCCACAACATATTGTGAGTGCAAATAGCATTATATAATTCTCAAAGGAAGTTTTGCATCACCTTACTTTTTTCCATAGACCCAATGCACAACAGTCATATTTCACCTCTGTAAAAGTCATCTGAATTGCAATGAAACATATATTTATTTTGTATGGTTAACAGTCTTATGTGTCAGTGTTATAAATGTGAAAACTTGAGCTTTGGATGGAACTCCTCAAAGGTTTGCTTCATAAATTTCATATCAAATGACCAAGAGTTTAAGATCCTCTATATACAAATAAACTGAACTAAACTTTTAAGCCGTGTAAAATATAGACACTCATTTGACCTATTCCGGTGGATTCACCTATTCCGGTGTATCCTGTTTCTTTCTCTGCAACGAAACAAGCTAGAAGCGAAATGATTTTTAGGTAATTACTTTCAATATTTATTTGTCAAACCCACATATAGTAAGGCTCTCATTTATCAATCAAAGATACGGAAAACTGAGTTTAAAACTGGCTGGTAATGCATATTTAACAGGAAACATGACAGATGTTTTCAGGCCAACTGTGAAAATAGGGTCGGACAATATTTGTGTAACAAATATGTCGTAAACCTATATGTCTGTCGATTGCTCATTTTATTAGCTATCTAAACCGATAAATATCAAAATGAAATAAAATCAGTTACTTAGGTTTATTGAAATTTTAATTTATTAGCTCATTTAGCCTATTCCGGCGGATTGTATATTTGGGGTATGTCTCTGAGTTCTAAAATCTATATTAGTGCTGCATTCTCGTCATGCAATTTGAATATGTAAGTAAAACTCCATTAGGCTTTATTTTGAATTGTCATTTATCATAGAATCCTGGATAAAAATATCAAACATTGTACTTACGGGCACTGAATCACCGAAATAATGTATCAGTGAAGCCGTGTGCATAATCAGATGTTTTAAATAATCAATTATGTCAAATAAACATTTGTTTGCATAAAATCATCTTTCATCGAGCTAGTAGTAATCCGACAGTTTACTTTTGGGGCGCCCCTCGGTGGTTCTTTCGATGTATTGTAAAAAATTCACAGATCCACCGGAATAAAAGAAGGTGCGTCGAAATAGGATAAAAGACAACGTCTGGTTGTCGTCAGATATCCCTATCTTCCTCAAATAGTTTGGGAACCCAAACAAAGTGCCTTAAACAAGAGGCTTTTATTTATTTACTGACACAAATAAATTAAAAAAACGACAGTGTATTTAGACTGTAGCGCACAGTCGACAAAAATGTGCGTCGGAATAGGTCAAATGACTGTAGTAACATACCATCAACCATAAAAGTTGTATCAGTTCCAAAGTCACAGAGAGCCTTGGGCACACTGACTCTGTCCAACAAGATCTCATCGAGGTAGCAGGGTTCACCATCATCAACACAGGCCAACAGCTTCACTGTTGTGGAATAGGCATAGCCACCCTCGAAGTCCACTAACATAATTCTGAGAAGACAATAACAGATATCACAGTTCTGATACATTTACAATGGAGCTAACAATATAGACCTAGATCAGTATGCTCCTACTGGGACAATCTGATCTTAGTTAACAGAGTATGCCATGCAATTTCTGTCACAGTAATACGCCTTTTAGTACATACATAACATGTCAGTCCAGTTTATGGTTAGTCCAGTTTTGGTGAGATTTGCACTAGAATGGATTTAAGACCGACTGATATAAAACAAAATAATGTCAAATGTCATCATAAAATGAGCCACGACACAACAAAACCAACAAAGTGGCATGTGTGCCCAGCAAAGACTCTGGTCTGCGTGGGCATCCACCCAGTCTGACCAGTCTTCGCTGTCCGCATGAATGAAGCACAGACCCTTAGCTACCCTTTAAGTGCACAGCAAAGACTCCGATCAGACTGGATGGATACCCAGGCTGATCTGAGTCTTAATGTGGCACACATGCTACTTTGTTGGTTTTGTTGTGTTGCAGCTTAAATGATATGAACCTTTTTATACCAATAGACTGGTTATAGCAAAGGTTATTGCAACACCAGGCCAACTGAACACAAAACAAAGGTCAAAATCACAAACTAATCAGTCACAAACCTAAATTGAGTATAAATTCTGAAGCAACATCTGCTGGTGACACCAAATGGTACCTTTTAACGTATCTATATGCATACTTATCTATATTTACTTACTCCAGTCTCACAACCCCATACAGATAGAACTGTACCCAGGTTCCAAATTCATACTCTGAAAGGGTGACCTGGGCAGAATGTCTTTCAATTCTTAGTGTCATTATGGAAGCACATGAATCTAGTTCCAAGGCTATGTCAAACGACCTCTTTATTTTATCCACATAAAAACAGGCTTGAACGAAAGAACAGTCTGTTGAAAATGAGGCCCTGAGATAGTCAGGCAGACCTGGTAACTGTGCAGGATCGAAACATTCTGAAAAGAAACAATTCCCGGTAGCGTAAAAATTCTAGGTACTGGGACAGATAGGTCTGAGCAAACAGTGCATACCAGTATTAGAATGCTCCTCAAACCAAACCACTTCATTTTAGGACAATTATCTTAATTGTTTTAGACATCCCAATGTTAGCATTTTTATGGCATGCAAATTTCCTCAAGTAAGAAAAGTCCACACTGACCTGCACATAAATGCAGTCTCAACCAGGCCTGATCAAAAGCCTTCTATGTTCAGGTTAGTATATGTCTTCAATATGAACATATGGCTAATTTTTGGTTCTGTCACACTAAAATCCTTTACATCCTCAATATAATGCTACATATTATAATACAATGTTGGAAATAACACAATCATGTCATGACATTCAGGCCAGACTACATGGGAATTTAAGGCAAATGAGTACTGCATGCTCCTTTGCTTTATAATCAGTTTAGTAACACTGTGAGCCATATCATAATGGCATTATATCCAAAATAGCATTATACGTAACAGTTTTAATGTCAGGCTCTCTTGTACTACCACTGAAAAGCAAATACTGACCAACTTATTAAAGATGTTTTTGGTCTTAACTGCTATAAGGTACCTTGTCCCGAGGATTGACTGCTTCGTACCAACTTATTTTGGTCGTACTGGCTGCTAGGCACTTACATATTTTAAGCAAACAAGTCCAAAAGATATATCAGAAAAATTTCGGCTTGTATTTTTATGGAGAAACAAATAAGGTTATCTCTTAAACACATCAAATAAACATATATCTGGATGGGGGTTCCATTAAAGTATCCAAAATTTCCAAATCAAACTCTTTTTTGCATACATAGTTATACATACAGAAGACTCTTACCCTGTACCCAACCCTGTAGATTTCCATCATATCTGTCTCCTGTTATACTACATTCCTCCTCTAGAAGATATTTAGACAACCCCATGTACTCCATGAGTTCAGAGTGAACTAACACGGGGTAGTCATCAGTAAAGTCATATCCTCGTCCTGTGAGCCAGATGGTGGCAGATATACCTAAAACAAATATTGTAAATACTAAATACTCCAGATCCTTTTCAGAAATGCAACATGGTGTGCACTCGACACATTGGGTGGGGTGACTCTTGGGGGTACTTGCAGTATGCCCTGGATTGCTTCATTTCTTTGTGTTTGGTGGGCACTACATAAATGGGGCATGCACCAGTCTACCTGCTGTGGGTCTCTATGATGGTAACACTGCACTGACTTGTCTAGGCAGTGAATGATCTTCATCTTGCGGAATTGTTAATTGCAGTTAATATATCATATCACTGAGACTACTTTAGGGCTAGTATGTGTTTATCCTAATTGTATCATGTATATGGTACTTGTATCATCTGTTAGGAGATATGCTTTATTAATTTGTATCTTTTATTTTGCTCACATTCTGTCATTTGGAATTCTTTCCTTAATTTGTTTGGTTGCTCATTCTATACCACTATGTGTGCTCCTATGAGGGCCAAAAATTCGTAATAAAGAGCTTGTATCTTGTATCTTGTCATTTTCGTTTTCGTCTTTCTTCTCAATCTGGGCCAATTCTTAAAGGTAGGAGCATATTATTTCATTCAAGAGCAGACCCCAAGTTGGAAGGACTTCATTGTTCAGGGAAGCAAAGTCAATGAAGTTGTTCCCCTTTGTAAAATAGGAAAACCATGGAGGTGCCCCACACACCTTAAATTGAAAGACATTACTAGATAACCTTCCTTTCCAATATATTTCAGGGATGCTGATATCAATAGCCTCCCTTGCAAAAGACATGACAGTCCTTTTTATAAAGCTATGTTTGGGGTCCACAGACAGGCATAGCGTTATCTGTAACTGTGGTGTTATATTGAGACTAAACTAAAAAAGCAACATTAAAGGCAAATGACCATTATATGCTTATTTTCTTTATATTTGTTTGTAATTTACTCTTAATTAAGTCAAAGCCAATATCATTATATCTAACATATGGTTATAATGAGAAGCGCTATAATGAGGCTCCACTGTATATATTTTCCTCACCTATTTTGAAATTCTCAAATGGCAGCATATTTACTTGAACTTGAACTTTCTTTAATGTATTAGTAAAGGACACATTCAAGTAATGTCTCCCATTTGTCAAAAAAAAATTAAAATATCGTATTGATCCTAATAAATGCCCCTGCTCTAATAAATACCCCTGCCTCTTTTTTCTGAAAATAATGTTATATTATCTTGCATGCTTCTTGAGGTAGCTTTTTGAAATGGAGTCCACTCATAAAAAAAATTTTTCGCTCCTAGACGAGCAAATTCTTTCCTTTAAGACTTGATCCCTATAAAGAAAAGAGGCCCAAAAAGCTGGGTTGCTTTCTCTGCAAGTATATCCATTCTACTAAATTATGTTTATAAGCAGTATTTGGCAGTGGCTGATTTACTACAATTTAGGCCCTGAATAACACCTCCCTTTCATAAAATGCAACACCCCAGGGGGCATTTAATAGGATTAAAAACACACGTCCCATACCATCAGCTTTAAATCCCTGATTTAGGCTGCAAGGCATCTTGGTCAGAGCCTTATTATCAAAGATGGTGATCACAGACTCACAGTCCCCACCATCTTCCAGGCACACGGACAAGGCGAGGTTTAGTATGTACTCATTCCTCTCTTCTAGGTTGAACAGAATGAAACTGAAATAAAATGCAAAATTATATGAGTCCCATTTTTCATATTTTCCATAAATACATATATGAGCTGCGACACGAGAAAACCAACAAAGTGGTTGTGTGCCCAGTGTAGACTTAGATCAGCCTGGGCATCCACCTAGTCACATCAGACTCTTGGCTAGGCGCTTAAAGGGTAGCTAAGGGTCTAAACTACCTCAATGCGGACAGCAAAGACTCTGATCAGACTGGGCGGATGCCCAGGCTGATCTGAGTGTGTGCTGGGCGCATAATCACTTTGTTGGTTCTCTCATGTCGTGGCTCATATTGTGGCTCCTCATTAGAACCACCAATATGAAGTGGCTTCTAGACATTTTTATGGAAAAATGAAAGGAAATTGTACTCCAAATAACGTATTATATTGTAGCTATAAGACATAGACATTTCCCCAAATATTACTTCTGTCAAATTTATTCTGCTACAAGATGTTTTTCCCTTCAAAAACAATTCCATTATCTAGATCTAATTTTTGGGGGCTGGGAATAAACATCTTATACCAAAATAAATATGGTAATTACAAAATCCACTCACATTTGGAGCTCTCATAACTAGAAGCTTTAGACATAATGATGCTCCATTATGACAATCATATGGTGATTAACATTTTACACTGCATTATGATCACTAAGGATAAAGCAAGATATTATCAAATATGATGCACTGTTAAGTCTCCTAAGAGCAGAAGCAACAAAAGAGCTGAAAAATAGTACACAAACTAACTAGAGCAAGTGAGCAGGGGCTCACGTATACCCCCGACCAGCGCCACTGTCTAATGAAACCACCACCTAATGAAACCAATCTTATACATGGTATGAACCTAGAAGTAGACTTAGTTACCTATCAAATGGTTCCATCAAAGTATATTACAAATATCAGCAAAGAGTACCAACTCAACACAAAACTTTATTGTCAATGTTTAAGTCTGTTTCCATGACCTTTGTCAGCAGCTGCATCCAGATGATGTCAACTAATCTGCATGAACACAGAGAAGTAAATCTAGTCATATATTAAAAGGTTTCATCTAAGGATGTTTGAAATATAAACAAAGAAGGTAAACTTAACGCAAAACTTTAACATAAATAATACAAGTCTCTGATCTTGTCCTTTGGTAAGCAGCTATGAACCTACAAGTAAACTTAAGTTGAATATCAAAAGGCTCCATCAAAGGATATTGGAAATATAAGAGAAAAATATAAACTTAATGCAAAACTTTAATGCAAATGTTTAAGTCTGTGACCCTGACATTAGGTCAACAGCAGCATCCAGATGATGTCGACTATTGTGCATGAACATAGAAGTAACCCTAGTCATACATGTATATCAAAATGTTTCATCAAAGGATGTTGGAAATATAAGCACAGCATATAAACTTAACGCAACACTTTAACACAAATATACAAGTCTGTGACCTTGACCGTTGGTAGGCAGCTGCATACAGATGTCAACTACTCTGTATGAACCTTAAAGTAACCCTAGTCAAATAGCAGAAGGTTCCATCAAAGGATATTGGAAATATAAAAGAAAAATATAAACTTAATGCAAAACTTAAAAGGGAGGTTCCTGTACTTTGGAATGCATCAAAATTTTGATGAACTTTTGTCCAAGTTGTTGGAAAGCACTTATAAAAGGGAATTAATAAGTTTCACTAAAAAGTGTAAATCAAAAAAATATTAGAAAAGTTGTTTTTCAAGGGATTTCCTAACTCTGCTTCCCACACCAGTTAGCGCTATTTTTAGTTCGCCCCAAAAATAGATAATGCAGCTGATGTCATGCTGCATTGCATTTTGGGATAGTTTTAACCCATCCGCCATGCCAGGACCTCTAGGAGAGCTCACGTCAAGGGAAAATTGACCTTTGGAGAATGGCATCAGAAATCGCACACTTATAGACATAATAAACATAGTTATTTTTAGAACTGGAATTCCAACGAAAGAAAATAAACCAAAAGGGAAAACGACTATTTTCTTCAACATCTGACGAGTTTCTCAGTAGCAACAAATTCAGAAAAATAAGAGAATTCAATACTGCTCAGAAAAAGACGAAATTATTTTGTAGACATAATTGACATCACTAGCCCAGGAACCTACCTTTAACACAAATGTTTAAGTCTGTGTTACGAAATGGATCCGATCGTCGACTATGTCGTCGAAATCATTTTAATCCTTTCAATCAGTAGAGCTACAGTTTTTAGGGCAACTGTGGTAATAAAACATTTACGGAAATTGTGGCTACGTTATGCATGGGTTGTTTGTGAATACCTCTCGTGGACAGCGTATTGCATGATTTTAAGGTGAATACCTGCACTTGTCTTTTGATTGTGGACAGCGTGTTGCATGATTTTAATGTGAATACCTGCACGCTTGGATTCGAGTCCCATGATTTAAAAGTGAGACGCATAGTATTTATACTCCTATTCTTTAATGAAAAGTTAGACGTGGCTGTTTATTTCTAAGGTGAATTGATGGATGTTATATTGTTGTGTGCCCAGATTCTGTGTTAAGACCTGAATGGTAAGATTTTATTATATTTATTTAGAATAGTTTGGCTAAGAATGAAAAATGTGACTTCTGATATGGTATGATTATATGTGTCGACTGATTTGATTTTGTTGGCAGTGATCAGGCTGCGCATGTGTCGACTGATTTTGTTAATAAGCATGCTGCGCATAATATTTCTATATTAAGAAGTTTTGTAAATTACGGAAATAGTTTATATCACTAATGTTGGTTGCAATGGTGTGCGTCTATTTGACGTCCAGTGACGTCAGTTGCATTCATGTTATTCATGTGACGTTAGTTGCATTCATGTTATTGCGACGTCAGCACTTTTTATGTTAGTTTCACTGGTGTGCGTCTATTTGACGTCCAGTGACGTCAATTGTATTCATGTTATTCACGTGACGTCAGTTGCATTCATGTTATTCATGTGATGTCAGTTGCATTCATGTTATTGCAACGTCAGCACTTTTTATATTAGTTTCACGTATACGTGGCCTATAGAAGTAGATTGATTTGTAATGGAACTAATTTACATACTCGCGACGTCAAGTGACGTCATAGCATGCACCGCATTAAGGTTTTTTTCCATACATTATAATGGTAACATTTGGTCATCATGCGTTTGATCTGCCTTCACTAGACGGCGTCACATGGTATAACATCATTGATGTCATGATGTCAAATCAAACGTTATGATCCCAAATGTGTTAGAAACGCTTATTCAGTTATTATATTCTATGGCAAATGGTATTACGCTTAGTTTAAAGAAATGAATTAATACATATGCGAGTTAGATTTTGGTCAATCAATTTAATGTAAATAGGTCATT
Source organism: Ctena decussata (assembly GCA_963989385.1). Classification (NCBI taxonomy): domain Eukaryota; kingdom Metazoa; phylum Mollusca; class Bivalvia; order Lucinida; family Lucinidae; genus Ctena; species Ctena decussata. The sequence goes on along the minus strand of OZ022499.1, from coordinate 77,986,410 downwards.
GTTTAGATTATTCATGTTTTATGTGGGGTATGTCATGGTAATGCCTGTTGACGTCAGTATACTTCTTGACAATGTTTGATGTCAGATCCTTCGACGCACATGCGTGGTAGGATCTACGTTTCTTCATTGGCGGAAGTGGTAAGCACAGTTTTGGCTTTACATCGTGATCGCGAGTTGTGTCTAGTGACACGGCTGGCGTGTGCACATTATGCTCGGCATTTGCCGAGGGCGTTGTATGGTATTTCCAAGACAGGCCCAAGTCTTACGTATTGTTATTATGTAGTTACAATGTATTAAGTGTAAGTTTGTTATTTTTAGGCACATCAAGTCCGGCAGTCAGCTGTTAGGGCTTAGAGCCACGTCTCACCTGGAGATTCGATATACGTCTCCAGGTTAATACCAACCCGGGTAGCGCAGTTACAACGCCCTTGTGCATGTTTTCCTAGCAGAGGCGGGAAGCACAAAATATCGGCGAAGGCGATCCTATTACTGTGGAGGTGAAAGTGGTACAGTGTTCGTCCACTATAGTGTGTCTGTTATATATAGACTGGTCCCTGGTACGATCCAGGGAGCGACCAGTATATAATCGTGCACGTGTTAATATAAGTTGGTGTTCCTCATGATATATGGACTGGCCCATGACATGATCCAGGGAACGACAAATTGAAGTCTACCAACATAAGGCCTTGTTTTTTTGTATGAGCTCAAACTAACGTTTTTTGTTCTTTGTGTTTTCCTTTAGTTCATGGCGCTGAGCCGAGTACGGTGTTAACGTCAGACGGTAATCTATTTGCTTATTGTACACAAATCGATTGCAGATTTGAAACAAACACCTTACTTGGGCCAGCGACATGAACTGATATGTGTTGTATAGTATTGTAATTGTGACAGTTGTAAATTGTATTGTTGTATATAGAATTTACATTATATATAAACTTCAAAAAAATTCTAACGTTGTTAGAGTTTCCTTGTTAGTGTAATACACTGGTAGATAACCCTTTAACCGGAAATCACCCTCCGCCGTCCTGGCGACGCATAAGGCTCTACACCCGTGTCAACCATGTGTAAAACCTTCTGCGTAACAGTCTGTGACCTTGACATTAGGTCAGCAGCAGCATCCAGACGATGTCAACTATTCTGCATGAACCTAGAAGTATACATAGTCACATAACAAAAGGTTCCATTGAAGGATAATGGAAATATAAGCAAAGAACAAAAACTTAACGCAAAACTTTAACACAAATGTTAACGGACGGACGAACGGAAGGACAGACGGACAGACAAAAACTATATACCCCTCGACATACTTCGTGTGTCGGGGGTATAAAAAGCCCCAAAATGCTATGAGTATATCTCACCTGTTTGCACATTGTCATAAAACAGAACAAAACTATAAAAAGTCAACAAAACTCTTTCGCCATTGACACTGGAAAAGCAATACCTATGTCTCACTTCTGCTTGGAAATGTTTACTGGTGGTATGTTCAAAGGCAATGAAGCAAGCAAGACAAAAAGATAAACAGATTCTTACTCCATCCTGACAACTCCATTAAGCCAGAAGTGGTCAAGTTCCCCATAGTTGTAGTCTATCATATTCAGGGTGAACTGGTACTTCTCAATTCCAATGATGAGACACTGTTTACAGGGAAGCAGCTGTAGACTGGTTCTGAAGGTTCTGCCAAGCTTCTGAGAACTCAGACAACAATCCACTGCTGAACAGGAGCTTGGTACATGACAGGAGACTGGTCCAGTAAGTGAGGCTGAATGTGAGTCTAGGGCACAGTCTGAAAAGGAAGAATTTAACTAGTTTATGCTGAGCCAGCTTAAAGTCATTTAAGTCAGCTTTAAGTCAGTCTTATAAGATGGATAAAGATTTTTTAGGTCGTTTTGAAGGGAAAAAGTATCTGTTTAATAGACCAATTAAGACAGCATGCTTTTATGTAGAAATAAGAGAAATTAGACCAGAATTTTCATCCAGTACCTCCCTCAACTGAGGTTGGATGCTACTACTTACCATCTTCAAATCCATTCAGAACTGAAAATGGCGACACCTCCTGGACACATGGAATATCCAGCAAGTATTCTGCTAGGTCTAGTATCTCGTACAGTGTAACCAGGGCATAATCTGGCAGGGGATCAGTATACTCATTTTCTGATGTCCACTCATCATTTGAAAAACCTGAAATTCCATAAAAAATTATGCTCATGTAAATCACCCCAAGGTTAAAATCTTGAGTGGTGACATAAGAAAACCAACAAAAAGGCACATAGACCAGGTACACTCAACTGAGTCTAGGCATCCATCCAGTCTGATCAGAAAAGTCATTGCTTTGCACTTAAAGAGTAGCTAAGGGTCTAAGCTAGCTCCATGGGACAGCAAAGACTATGATCAGACTGTGCAGATGCCCAGGCTGATCTGAGTGTTTGCTGGGCATACATGCCACTTTGTTCATTTTGTCGTGTCGCGGCTCAAATGTTAATAGCAGACCTTCCCAATTATCATTTTTTTAAGGTGTTTGTGTACACATCAGTGTTTTCTGCCATTTTATTTACAAAGTAGAACAACTTTTGTGACTTCCTGTTTGCTTCCTTGTACAACATCGTCCTTCCTACAGCAGCAAATTTTTTCCTTTAAGAGTTGACCCACACTCAGAAGGGAGGCAAAATGAAAATGGCAAAGTTGTTGCCCCTGAAAGTGTACCTATTCCATGATTTTGATTTTTTTAAAAGTTCATAGGTCTTGGCATTGCCAAATTGAACTAAATCCAGGTGACTAGAATTTTTATCTGTTTCATTTTTATTTCACGCCACCATAAATGCTAAGCATAGTAACGACTTTATTTTTTTTTTCGAGGGTTACAACATTTAGCACATACAATAATACATGTAATAGCTAATCTCCCATGAGGCCCTCATTATATACATATGAACATATATAGGTGAACAAAGAAATATGTGTATACAAATGTCAAAAACTGCTAAGGATCACCTGATCTCTTACACAATACTACTATATGTATAAATACACACAACAATGGAGAAACACACACACACACACATTACAACGTGAATCAAAGAAAATGACTGAGGTTGCAATATAGTTGCATATTTTTACATTATGAAATGAAGACAAAATGAATGAATGAATGAATGAATGAATAAGTGAATGAATGAATGAATGAATGATAATCTAGGCATATACTTGAGCTGTGCACCAAAACAAACGAAACGCACATACATCAAAATGACTGAATTAGCAATATTGTTGATTATTTTTACATTAAAAAAGGAACATGTAATTAAGACAAAATTGAGTGAATGAATGAATGAATGATCAAACATGATATCAATGAAGCTTTTAAATCTAGGCATATAATGAGCTGTACAACAAATACAACAAACATCAGCAACAAGAAAAAAAAACAAAAAAAAAGAAAAAAAACAAAAAAACTTTAATACAAACAAATGACAAACTGCTATATCTGAGGCTCTGCCAATATCAATGCCAAAAATTAAAAAAAAAAAAAGAAGAAAAAAAAAAAATTGCTAGACTAATATGCCACGTTAGAGGTGAATACAGGAAAATTCAGTTTACCAACCATTTTAAACATCTATTATGAAAGGTATCAATGGTTGGTGCATTTTTTACTTCATCTGGAAGATTATTCCAAACAAGACACCCATCAGGATAATTTGAGCAAACAGTGCAGACCCATGTCAGAATGCTCCTAAAGGAGCAGTCAGAGCAAGGTCTACACTGTTTGCCACTCCACCTGCATCTTTTGGAAACAATACTGCACTGTAACACCAAGCTGTTCTATTTTTAGGACAACTGTGGTAATTATTTGAAGTGTCCCAATTTTTAGAACTCTTAAGGTATTGTCCACCATCAATTTGTCAGAGCCCAGAAAAAAGTTTTGACTTAACATCATACCTTCGACTGCAAAAGACTGTAAGCCCCAGTCACAATTTAATTTTGGCAGTTTCACATTTTCAAGGATGACTGCTGTGAATTCACATTCTCCAGAGGTTTCGTAACACACGCTGACATTCAGACTGACCAAGTACTTTCTCTCGTCTGCCAGATTATACACCCGATACCTGGAAAATACATGTACATTGAATTATAGCTTCAGTGGATTTCTGGGTCTAATTAGTTTTATTTCTCAGAAAACTGTCACCCAATATGCTTGCCCAAGCTTGTGCTTGACCCTCACACAAGGAAAGTTGTAAGTCTCTGACTAAGCAGGCAACTATCAGCAACTGCTAAATTGTCTAGTTCAATTTTCTATGGCCAACTTGTAAAGTGTTTTCTATTTCATATGATGACAAGCAAACTTAGCAACTTCTCAATTCATATATCACTTCAAATAAACTGCCAATTCATTTTTCATTAAATATCTCATAACAAGAAAATCAGTGGAACCGATGGATGCTCCCCGAAGGCTTGGAATAGGAAAATGGGTATCCTGGTGAAGGAGTGATTTTCTGTGTAAATTAAATGCAATTTAAAATGGAAAAAAATAATTCTCTTCAATACTTTTAGAACAATGCTCTGGCCATGAATACAACTGACAAAAAATAAGAAAGGAAGTAACCCGAAAATAACTTGGAATACAGTTATGGTTCTTCTGCTCTGCACTTCTTGTCATTACCGGTACCCTCTACTATCAATATGTGAAGTTTCATTCATGTTCTCTTGAATATCAGAGATATACTCCTGAAAAGCTAAATAACTGAAAAAATTAGAAAGGGAGCTAACTCTGTAATTACTAAAGGTAGGGTTATAGTTCTTAAGCAATGCACTTCCTTTTAATACCCTCTATCATTGTGTGAAGTTTCATTTAGGTTCCATCAATACTTCCTAAGATATGCTCCATACAAGCAAACTATAGCAAAAATTAAAAATGGAACTAACTCTGTAATCACTTTTGACAGGGTTATAGTTCTTGTGTTCTGCACTTTCACTCATTGCCCTCTATCAGTATGTGAAGTTTCATTACGTTCCCTTTTATACTTTCAGAGATATGCTCTGGACATGCAAAATACTGAAACAAGGGCTTCGCAAGCGGTGCATAATACGCCCGTTTAAATGTCATAAAGGAGTTACAGAATGAAAAAGACTGTTTACAAAAGGATAGACAGGCAGACAAACAGAGGCAACCACTCTATAATTAATGAATGCAACATTATTTAAATATACTATTAGTATATCAAGTCAAGGGAGATAAACTAAATATACTAGATATAGCATTCTTGATTCTACTACTCTCCCCTGACATCATATATTTTAAACAGTTGAAATGTTAAACAAGATATTTATGCAAGGGCAGGTAATTCAGTATGTAAGCCAGAGTTGTGGTTCTTGCTCAGGATACATTGCCTCATTATTATACACATTCCTACATAGTTTCATATTAATATTTCAAACAGTTAAGGAGATATGGAGTGAATGAGAAATGCCTAAAATATACTAATCAAAGGGAGGGTACTCCAAAATTAAGAAAGGGGGAGCAACTATTCTTATATGTGACACACTGCCTTGTGATCATGCACATTGTTATAAAGTTTCATCATGATATTCCAAACGGTTATCAAGTTAAGGTATGCACAAGGTATGTATACACAAAAATAGCTAACATGAACTAATGAAAGGGAGGTAACTTGAAAATGCAGAAAGGGTGAGCAGCCATTGTTGTATGCGACACATCGTTGGAACTTCATAAACCTTGCTATAAAGTTACATGAAGATATTCCAAAGGGTTATCTAGTTATGGTGCGCACAAGACTTGCAGGGTAAAAATTAATCAAAGGGGCATAACTTGGAAACTAAGGAAGAGGGAGCAACCATTGTTGTACGCGACACGTTCCCCCAACCTAATACATATTCCTACCAAATATCATGAATATATCCCAAACGGTTACTGAGTTATGCCGCGCACAAGAATGTTTACGGACAGACGGACCGACGGACGGACAGCGCCACGACATAATACGTCCGTTTTTTTCAAAACGGGCGTATAAAAAGGAAGGGAGCTAACTTTGTAAATACTAAACACAGGGTTATGGTTCTTGTGCTCTGCACTTCTTCTTAATGTCCTCTTTCAATGTATGAAGTTTCATTAAGTTCCCTATAATACTTTCGGAGACATGCACCGGACAAGCTTAATATTGAAAAAAATGGAAAGGGAGCTAACTTCGTAAATACTTGTGATAGGGTTATGGTTCTTGTGCACTGCACTTCCTCTCATTGTCCTCTATCAATGTGTGAAGTTTCATTTAGTTCCCCCATATACTTTCAGAGATAGGCTCCGGACATTCAAAATATTGAAAAAACTGGAAAGGGAGCTAACTTCATAAATACATGTGATAGGGTTACGGTTCCTGTGCATTGCACTTCCTCTCATCGTTCTCTATGAATGTGTGAAGTTTCGTTTAGTTCCCCCTAATACTTTCACAGATATGCTCCGGACAAGCAAAATATTGAAAAAACTGGAAAGGGAGCTAACTTCGTAAATACTTGTGATAGGGTTACGGTTCTTGTGCACTGCACTTCCCCTCATTTTCCTCTATCAATGTATGAAGTTTCATCTAGTTCCGCCTTATACTTTCACAGATATGCTCCGGACATTCAAAATATTGAAAAAACTGGAAAGGGAGCTAACTTCGTAAATACTTGTGACAGGGTTATGGTTCTTGTGCACTGCACTTCCCCTCGTTGTCCTCTCTCAACATGTGAAGTTTCATTTAGTTCCGCCTTATACTTTCAGAGATATGCTCCGGACAAAAGTGTGACGGACGGACGGACAGACGGACAGACGGACGGACAGACGGACGGACAAAGCGGCAACTATATGCTCACCCTTCGGGGAGCATAAAAACAAAACTTTATAATACAGGTTCTATTTTCTTACCATACTCTTACAACTCCATATAACCAATACTGCCCCTCCACTTCAAACTGGTCCTCAACCAGAGAAATGTCCACATGCAGTCTTTCAATTGTCACAACCAATATTTTATCACAGGCCTGAATGTTGACCTCAACCTTGAAGTTGTAGTCCAGGATATCCGAGTGCACACTACACTCTACCCCAGTGCAGTAGGATGGGATGTTACACATAACATTGGTATGTAGATCAGCCAATGCAACAGTCTTTGGGCAACCTGTCAAGGACAAACCAGAGGACCAATGGTCCTGTAGCTCACCTGAGTCCATCAATCTTCAGCACTCTTGGGTAAGTAAATCTAAGGCAAATTGTTGCCGTAAAATAGATCAAACTCAATCGAAGGTCATCATTTATATACATTTTGTAGTACTAGAGTCCCAGATACAACATATTGAGTCTCAAAGCAATCAGCCCAGTGGATCTAGGAAAAAAGATTTTTTAAGTTTTTATCATATATGGGCATGGCGGCCCTCTTGGTCATGTGACCTGGACCAAATATATGAACTTTCTTTCTCCTTTTGCCTGAAGGCTGCATATTTATAAAAATCAATTGAAATTGGCCCAGTTGTTTCAAAGGAGAAGTCCTTTGAAAATGCTGAAACACAACAGACAACTGACCTTTAGCTAAATGACCTTGACCTCTAGAATTCTTAGGCGTTAAAGTTGACTGCATTTCCATATCACAGAGCACATCAGCGACAGAAAAATGCACTTTTTCAGCTTTTCTCATTCAAAAGCCTAAGGAACCAAATTTGACCTAGCCATATAATAGGTCAAGGTGAATCCAAGGTCATCATTATAAAATTTTTGTAGTACTAGTGTCTCAGAAGCTACATACCAAGCCTCAAAGCAATTGGCCAGGTAGTTCCGGAGAAGAAGACTTTTTTATGTTTTTTTGCCATGTATGGGCATGGCGGCCTTCTTGGTCATGTGACCTGGACCAGCTATATATACTTTTTTCCCGCTTTGCCTGAAGGCTGCATATGAAATTTGGCTTCAATTGGCCCAGTAGTTTCAGAGATAAGTCCTTAGAAAATGCTGACACAACAGAAAAACAACCTTTGGCCAAGGTCACTAAATGACCTTGACCTCTAGTATTCATAGGGGTGGAAGCTGACTGCATTTTCATATCACAGAACACAATAGCAACTGAAAAATGCACTTTTTCAGCTTTTCCCATTCAAAAGCCTAAGGGACCAAATTTGACCTTGCCACAAGATAGGTCAAGGTCAACCCAAGGTCATCATTTATATATACTTTGTAGGACTAGAGTCCAAGATGCTACATACCGAGTTTCAAGCAATCTGCCTAGTGGTTCTGCAGAAGAAGACTTTTTAAGGTTTTTACCATATATGGGCATGGCGGCCATCTTCGTCATGTTACCTGGGCCAAATATATAAACATTCGTTCCCCCATCCTATCAAGGCTCCATATGAAACTTGGTTCAATTGGCCCAGTGGTTTCTGAGAAGAAGATGTTAAAAGAGTGTGGACGACGATGGATGACAGAGGCCTGCCTATACTATAAGCTCACCTTTGAGCGTTCTGCTCAGGTGAGCTAAAAAGTTTACATCTAAAGCACCAAAACAGTAAATTACATCTGCAAAATCTAAAAAAATATGTTTCATATTGAGAATTCAAAGACTAGAAGGGAAACAGTGTAGATCATTATGAGCCACCTCATCTAGATCTACCATGTTTGCAAATTCTACTACAGTCAACCGTCTTTATAATTTAATTTTATACTGAGGCAAATTTTTGAAGTTACCCAATTAGATGTTGCAGTATAATTGTAAGTGCTTGGAAAATGTTTTACCTTTCTGTGAAGTTTGATAAGGGAAGGGGTTCTCTAGTTTTACGGTAATTTGAGCCGCCAAATGACAAAACTAACAAAATGGCATGTGCGCCAGTGAAGACTCAGATTAACCTGGACAGCTGCCCAGCCTGATAAGAGCATTCACTGTCTGCATGGAACTAGCTTAGACCCTTAGCTACCATTTATGCCCAAAGGGAAGACTCTGATCAGACTGGGCAGATGCCCAGGCTGATCTGATTCTTTGCCATGTGCCCATGCAACTTCCCAGCAGACACATGACGTCATAATGATGTCGCACTGACGCTGATGCGACGTGATGAGGTCGCATCAACGTCATTATGACGTCATGTGCCTGCTGGGTTCGTTGGTTTTGTTGTGTCATCTCATTTGTTAAAGTGTTCCAATACATTGAACTTGAATAGACTCTAACCTTTGTTCCACCCCACATATTCGGTTGCGGTATCACTGGACAGAGAAGTGGTGTCTCTTGCTAAGTATGGGATCAGCCCAAGATCTTCAAATAACTGTTGGCGGTGATCAGCTGTAAAATCTTCAATTGTTGACAAACTTTTTGTAGACATCCAACCAGAAAGAGAGAAACCTGGTATTATAGGAAAAAAAATTAATAGTAAATATAAATATTAATACATGTACAAGGGTTGATCCAGAAGTAATGTCACTGTGTCCACAGCGCGCTTATTCACCATAGCATTATTATGAAAATCATGCCAAACTGCACTGTAACTCAGTTCTGATTTACAAAATAAATATATAATTGGAATCTTTTTTCTTTCCAATTATAAAGACGTTCAAAGTATGCCACCGAAGCCATCGCGCCGCACGTCAGAATAACGTTAATTACATAAACATAATTTTCAAAGGCAATCACAAATCAAAAATATCAAACTAACGCGCCAAATCAGATGAAAATTCGATATGATGATGAAATATATTTCTGTCGCCCACAGTTGAAATTTTAATATCGTCACTTCAGTTTGAAGTTTGCTAGCTAGCGCTAATGCTCGTTACTGCCGAGGGTAAAAATGGTGATTTCTGACAAAAACGCGCCAGCTGATATGTGCGGTTTTGTCTCGAATTTGGAATATCAAAATTAGAGACTCTAGAGTTAGACATGCAATGAAATAACAGATATTCTGAGGCTTGTTTAGAGTGCAATGAGCACGATACGGGTACAGATGAGTCGCTAGAGGATAGTCTGAAAATGGGAAGACCTTATGTGCAATGACAGACAAAAACGTCACTCTTGTTTGGACCCCATATATGAATATCAATGTTCTGAAATTCGAATATTGTGTAGAATTCTTAACAAGGGCTTCGCAAGCGGCGCATAATACGCCCGTTTCAATGTCCTAAAGGAGTTACAGAATGAACAAGATTGTTTACAAAAGGATAGACAGGCAGACAAACAGGGGCAACCACTCTATAATTAACTAGAACTGTCAGCAAATCTAACTATACCCCCCCTTAATTGCTTAAATCAAATAATGCTATTTTCGTAACAAAAAGCATAAAGAGGGAGAGAAATCATTGTTACCATGTATACCAAAAATGAATGGTTGCTGTGAAATCTGTTACAAAAAATTACATTATTCAAAGTCAAGAGAGAAAGAAAATTGGAAAAATATAGGGAAGAATAAGCAGGAGAAGACTGGTTATCAATCCCACAATACAACAAGTTATCAACAACCTGCATACAAAAATCCCTACTCTAACTTATAGATGCCTAGAAATCTTTTGCGAAAAAAATGCATTATAAAGAGAGAAAGAAAATCGGACAAATACAGGGAATAAAAAGAGGAGAAGTCTGGTTCTCAATCCCACAATACAGTAAGTCATCATTAACCTGCATACCAAATATGACTAATCTAGCTTGCATGGTTGTGGAGAAGTTTTTGATGAAAAAGTTCATTATTCAAAGTATTGAAAGAAAGAATATTGGTCAAATACAGGGAAGAATAAGCAGAAAAAGGCTGGTTCTCAATCCCACAATACAACATATCGTCATCAACTTGCATACCAAATAAGACTACTCTAGCTTGCCTGGTTGTGGAGAAATCTTTGACGAAAAATTTTATTATTCAAAGTATGGAAAGAAAGAATATTGGACAAATACAGGGAAGAATAAGCAGAAAAAGGCTGGTTCTCAATCCAAAGATACAACATATCGTCATCAACCTGCACACCAAATATGACTACTCTAGCTTGCATGGTTGTGGAGAAATCTTTGACGAAAAATTTTATTATTCAAAGTAGGGAAAGAAAGAAAATCGGACAAATACAGGGAAGAATAAGCAGGAGAAGGCTGGTTCTCGATCCCACAATACAACATGTCATCATCAACCTGCATAACAAATCTGACTACTCTAGCTTGCATGGTTGTGGAGAAATCTTTGATGAAAAATTTCATTATTCAAAGTATGGAAAGAAAGAAAATCAGACAAATACAGGGAAGAATAAGCAGGAGAAGGCTGGTTCTCAATCCCACAATACAACATGTCGTCATCAACCTGTATGCCAAATATGACCAGTCTAGCTTGTATGGTTGTGAAGAAATCTTTGATGAAAAATTTGATCAAATGGGGACGGAAGGACAGATGGAAGGACGGACAGATGGACGGACAGATGTAAACCAGTATACCCCCCACTTTTTCAAGGAGGGGTATAATGACTGCAACATCATCTAAATATTTAACACATGATATACTGTTAGTATTCCAAGGTTAAGTTGAAGCAAGGGAGATAACCCAAATACACGAGATAACCCTTTTTTAGTTCTAGTTTTTTCCCTTGACAATATATTGTACAAGAAAACACAAAAATAGCGTTTTAGAACTAATGAAAGGGATTAACTCTAAAACGAAGAAAGGGAGAGCAGTCATTTTTGAACGCGACACATTGTTAGGACTTCATTCACATTGCTATGAAGTTTTATAAAGATATTCCAAACGGTTATCTAGTTATGGCGCGTACAAGACTTACAGGGAAAAAATTAATCAAAGGGACATAACTTCAAAAGTAAGACGGGGGAGCAACCATTCTTGTACGCGACACGTTCCCCCACCCTGATACATATGCCTACCAAATTTCATGAAGATATCCCAAATGGTTACTGAGTTATGGCGTGTACAAGAATGTTGACGGACGGACGGACAGCGCCACGACATAATACGTCCGTTTTTTCAAAATGGGCGTATAAAAATGAGTTGCGGGGCCCTTCAAGTAATATTAAAGATGAGATAAACATGGGTGGAGAGACATAAGTGCTATGCTGGAACAGCGAATATGCTACTTTGGACATAATACAATATCGAAATTTCGTCTGGTGTGTCAACAACGTCATTGACCTGCGGCGCGTTCCGTTACCATACCTTCTGTCTATCTCGATATCTCAGTTACTGTGTATTGTATTTCTATGACATTTTCAGCCAATAATGCAAATAGATTAAGGTACTTGGATACGAAATTTTATTGGTCTCTCTTTATTCTACATGATTTTATAGCTGCAGTGACATTACTTTTGGATCAACCCTCGTAGGTATAGTAGTAAATTTAATTTGATAAATTATACCAAAATTGTGGATGTGAATCTTATGCTTTTTTAAAACCTATAGATAGCAAAACCTCTGAAATTGGGCCATTTTGACTAAATGGTAGTTTGGAACTGTTTTCACTTTGCAGGAACTGGTTATTGGGTCTTGTGCATATGTCAATAAATTTTTTTGCTACAAATGTTTAGCATGGCAAGCAGGGCATTCCAAGTGTTTCATATCAGTGAAGTGTATTTTTTTAACAGTATCTTTGAAAGTTACAGCAAATATCATGAACTTAGTAGTGATTTTTTTTAATGTTGTAGCATGTAAGACATGACATCAGCCTTTATCGTAAGGAGTGCATGCTTATATGATGTAAACAATGCCATCCCATTACTTATTCTCTTGTGCTTTATAAGGTGTTTACAGAAGAAAAACTGTCCACACTGCTTTGCTTGAGTTTCTTCCTCCACCGCGTCTGCTATTTTTTGCCAACAGGTTTAATCCTCTGACAGGATAAAATGTGCTCGAACATATTTGGAGATGGCAGAATTAGTAAAAGAAATGGTTGGCATGTATGAATAGTTACTATTAATACAACAATCATGGTATTACCTGGAGGAATAAAGTCTGCCTGCATGTCACATGGTAGCTTTGTTAGGTACGTATTCTCTAGGATATGAACCGGGACACAGTCTTCACTGGCTTCCCAACATACACTCAAAGTCATCGTCACCAGGTACTGTGACCGGCTCTCAATGTCATGTATGGTAAATCTGCACAAAATTCAAATTGGTTTCATCATTGACTGCTGTTTTCCTTTCTTTCTGTTTTGGCTTACATGTACCTTATATCTTTTAAGGTGTATGGATACACTTCCATGTTTTACTACCATCTGTAACTTCCTGTTTGCTCCCATGAGTGACAAAACTCTTCCAAAAGGGTCTATTTTCACAGGAAAGAATTTGCTCTTGGATGAGCAAATTCTTTCTTTTAAGAGTTTGCCCCAATTGGAAAGGGAAGCAAAAATGAAAATGGCAGAAATAATTAACTAAAAGTGTACCCATTCACCTAATGTAGACAGATCATAAAAACTGTTACTGGCAAATAACCATTTGTTAGTAAAGTAAGTAAACACCAGGCCCAACTGTTTGAAACTAAGAATGCTGATAGTTAACCAGGCCAGGGATCATATGCATGTTACAGTGTATCTATCTGTCTATCTATCGATGTACTTATCAATGTACTCTTTTTTCTGGTGACATTGTGCTGACAACTACAAAATGTCTCTCTAAAATAATTAACTTCTCCCTATTTTGATTGGAGGGAGAAGTCACTTCTCCAAAAATTTCTGGGCTAGCTTGATCCCAGGAGACATTAAATTTTCGAAAGTATAGTATGCAAAAACTCTGTCATTTTGTGGCCAAAAACTATTCACACACTTGATTTTATGTGTACTATAAAATCTTAGAATTCCTTGACTAACAACTTCCTAAAGCTAACGATGCTTTGAAAAACTGGGCCAATTTTTGTTCTTTTCCAACTGCAACATTGTTATTTTCTGTATTTTCATTTAGCAAACTTACACATCTGATTAACTATGTATATACAAGGGCTGTTACCAATCAAAAAGAGCTGTTACGAAATGAAAAAGAATCATAGTTCCCAAACACCTGGTAGTGGTGGCTACACAATTTGTTACGAAACAAAAATGAGTCAAAGTTCCCAAATGACCTGGTTATCGTGGCTAAACAAATTTGTTTAGCCACGGTGACCAGGTTGTTTGGGAAGTATGACTCTTTTGTTTAGCCAGGATGACCAGGTTGTTTGGGAACCATGACTCTTTTTTGTTTCGTAACAGCCTTGAAAATATAGTTAACCAGGTGTGACTTACATGACACAAACATATTACCGAAAATTAATTACAATTCTGATTCAGAACAGAAACTGTGGTTTTCATGATCAAATAGGCCAGATGCTTATGCCGGCAAATATAAGAATAATACCATATGCCTTGGACATTCTACATGCTGGTACCTCTCCCATAGTATGCTGAGTCAAAGCAAACACTAATCCACAAACTCATTAAAGTTAATTTGAGCTGCGACACGACAAAACCAACAAAGTGGTTGTGCGCCCAGTGCAGACTCAGATCAGCCTGGGCATCCGCCCAGTCTGATCAGAGTCTTCGCTGTCCGCATGGAGGTAGCTAAGACCCCTAGCTACCCATTAAGCGCTTAGCGAAGAGTCTGATCGGACTGAATGGATGCCCAAGCTGATCTAAGTCTACGCTGTGCACACAACCACTTTGTTGGTTTTCTGGTGTCGCGGCTCATTTCATTCATAATTAAGAGATTAACAGAAATGATCACAGAATGATCTTAAATACTGCCCTTATCTATGCTTTGATCAAAGGAGACAACAAAAGCAGGGAGGCCTGGTAGCTCAGTGGGTTAAGAGCTGGCCAGCTGATCTAGCGGTCCTGTGTTTGATTCCCGTATGCGGAATTCTTTTTGACTGTGAACAGGGTTCCATTGCATACAGCCTTTCATCTCACCCTCTCATTGTCCTGATATGACTGAAATACTCTTAAAAAGGACGTAAAATTGCAAGCCATCCATCCACCCATCCATACAACAAAAGAAGAGATAAAAGAAAGTTACGTGAGCCTGAAAATTCCTGCAATCCAAACATCCATTTCTGTGCCTAACTCCACATCCAGCAGGTTTAGTGAGTGGAAGTAGCTCTCTATTCCAACATCTAAGATGCTGTGACATGGGTCTAAGGCCAACGTCAGGTGAATTGGCCTCCCTATCAACTCAATGTCAGCACAACACTCTATCTCTGTACATTTCTCAGATATGTAGCAGGACATGTAGTCTGGTAGACTGTCAACTGTGATGTCTGCTACACAAGCATCTGTAAACATGTAACACCTTGGGCCGTATTCATAAAGCCACTTAAGTCGTTGCTATGCGGTTGCTAAGGCTAAATATCTATAAAGGAGATTCCCTACAACTATGAAATTTGGTCTGAAGGAACAGTCTTTGTAAGACTGTTCCTCCAGAGCAATTTTCATAGTTGTAGCGAATCTCCTTCAAAGAAATTTAGCCTTAGCAACAGCATAGCAAACCACTTAAGTCATTTTATGAATACGGCCCCTTATGTATGGCCCATACATGAGAAAAAAACGCAGTGTGCCTATTCAAGCAATGCAAAAATAGTGATTTATTCTGCAATACATCACTGTTCTGATGAGTGTGAGGGTCTTTCTGACCTTGTCCCAAAAACAATGTCAAACTGTGATTCCATAATGTTTGACAGTGTTGTGACTATTTTTAGAAGAAAATCTTGAAATGCATAGACACGTTTCAGTAACTTTTCTTGTAGGATTATTCACAGGCTGAAAAAATGGTTAGGAGAATTTGAAGAAACTGAATTAATTCTTAGCGCTTTTATGTGTCATAATTGAAATAGTTCAGCTCTAACAGTGGATTGTTGAGTAATAAATCACTGTTTGTCAGTGAGCTGTAAGTAGATATATCACTCTACTCTAAGCTCATCATATGATAATCTCTAGTCATTTATTACTCAACAAACTGGTTTAGCTGATCTACTTCTTACAGTATGTGCATATAGTGACAAATATGATCAGCCTGCAAATCCATACTATCACTACCTATGTACATACCTGTGTTCCAGCCTGGGGGAGTCAATGTATACTTCTGATCAGTAGTCCTGTCACACGACTGGCCCAGTAGATAGAACAGGGCCCCAGTTTCCTGTAGCAGTATGTTTGACAGGTATGATGGCAGCGAGGCCGGGACATGGCTAATACCCCAATCATCTAGGAATGTTGTGAGTGAGAAACCTACAAGAAAGAAGATAAGTATATTTTCAGATGACTGCCAAAAGCGTTAATTTTCAACTGACTTTTCCCTGACCTGGAATTTTTTTTTTTTTTTTAAAAATCCAAATGTTTTTACCTGACCGTGGCAACTCTGTAATTATCAAATTATTTAAAAGAACTCCTAATTTGGTGCTTTGATACCTTGCCCCAAGGTTATAAAACTTGAGTACATTCTCAAACTCAAAATAAAGCATAATGATTGGCTGCTTCCGAGCACATGCTCGGGAGCAGCCAATCAGTGTGCTTTATTTTGAGTTTGAGATTATTCTCAAGTTTTATAATCTCAAACCCTGGCGTCTTGTAATTCTGACTGTAACTACACGTAGTCTTTACACCAACAGCAGTCCTTCAATAAAGCACTGTGACCCAAAGCAGATGGTGTTAGTTGGGGGTGGTAGTTTGTGATGGTTTGTGTTATTTAGTGCCATCCAACCCAGATATGGCTTGCACATTTCAAGCAACAATAGTTAGGAAATTTGCATCACTCATGACTGGTCTGAGGAATGATCACATGACATGACCCTGTCTTATAGACAAATATATATATTAGATTTTTATGGAAAGGAACAGAAGTTATTCTCAAACATCCAGATAAGAAGGGGTAACAGGGATACTTTAGGAATAATTTTCCTTATTTTTACCATAAAAAATGTTGTGACCACTCATTAGAACTGCCTTGGCAAGGCAGCTCTAATGAGGTGTCACAACATGTTTTCACTGAGAAATGAGAAAAATTATTTTTGAATTATCCTCAAAGCCCCACCATATCTGAAGCACTGAGTATTCTGTAATTATCATAAAAAGAACTTTATTTCTCTATACCACATTGTACAGGACAGGGCTGTCTGTGTGCTTACAAGATGGTAACAAATCTTATCCCACAGGCCTAGCCATGTGGAGTTATTAAGCTACATGTGAATTTGTTCAAATTTCTTTGCTCAATGGCTTCCCAGACAGGATTTAGAAACATTCATTTTAGATCTACATAATAACTGTCATTAATTGATTGATTGATTTGATGCTTAACGTCCACGGTAAACAGCTATGGTCATGTCAGAACGGTCAGTTAACCTAACCACACTATTCCTGGGCAGGCTTAGACCTTCTAAGCGGTTAACCAGTACTAAGTGCACATACTTCCGCCAGTAACTGACAACTGCCCTTCTTGAATCAGCGGAAGGAGAAACGAAAGTATGTGGCCAGACCTGGTTTCAAACCCAGGACCTCTGACTTATGAGTCAGGTGCCCTACCGATTGCGCTATGCGGCCCAGCAACTGTCATTAAATAATCTTCTAGCTTACCAGCTATTGTATCAGTTCTTTGGCTTTGTTCGATTTCCTACCTCAGGCTATCATGTTGAATTTATGACATACTCTCTAAGTCACTCTTAAAATGATGTCAGAATAGCTTGTTTTAAGGTAGAAGACTAGAAAATTGTGTCTGTAAGACACTAACGATGCCCCCGTGCAGCGCCTGTCACAGGACCTGTACATCCCTAAAGCATCTTTCAAGCACAAATGCTATTTACAAAGAATCCACTGAAAACATTTCACAAACTTTATACCCTACAGTGCAAAATGCAGCCCAAAATGACTAAGTTTAAAAGGCCATAATTCCTTCAGAATTATCTTTTTCCTATCATAACCAACATGCACATCTTCACTATGTCCACAACAAGTCTCCAACGTCTGAAAAACAGCCAATGAAAATTGTGGGAGGAGTTGATTACACTAAGTACTTACCCTACGATGCAAACATATGCCTAAAATGACTGAGTTCAAAAGGCTATAATTCTGTCAAAATTAATTCTAGCTCCAACAAAAACCCACATGCACATCTCCAAAATGTCCATAACATGAAAGCAAAGTTTGGAAAAGATTGATTGAAAACTGAGGGAGGAGTTGATTACACAAACTCCTCACCCTACAAATGTAAAAATTTGTCTAAAATGACTAAGTTCAAAGGCTGTAATTCTGTCAAAATCAATTCTAGTTCCATCAAAAACCCACATGCACATCTTCAATATGTCCACAACATGTACGCAAGGTTTGAAAAAGATCCATTGAAAACTGTGAGAGGAGTTGATTACACAAACTACATACCCTATGATGCAAAAATTTGCCTAAAATGACTAAGTTCAAAAGGCTGTAATTCTGTCAAAATTAATTCTAGCTCCAACAATAACCCACATGCACATCTTCAATATGTCCACAACATGTATGCAAGGTTTGAAAAAGATCCACTGAAAACTGTGGGAGGAGTTGATTACACAAACTACATACCCTACAATGCAAAAATTTGCCTAAAATGACTAAGTTCAAAAGGCTGTAATTCTGTCAAAATTAATTCTAGCTCCATCAAAAACCCACATGCACATCTTCAATATGTCCACAACATGTATGCGAAGTTTGAAAAAGATCCACTGAAAACTGTGGGAGGAGTTGATTACACAAACTCTATACCGTAAAGTGTGACGAACGGACGGACAGACAGACGGACGGACGGACAGACAGGAGCAAATCTTAATGCCCCCTGACTATCGTCTGCACATCTTCAATATGTCCACAACATGTATGCAAGGTTTGAAAAAGATCCATTGAAAACTGTGGGAGGAGTTGATTACACAAACTACATACCCTACAATGCAAAAATTTGCCTAAAATGACTAAGTTCAAAAGGCTGTAATTCTGTCAAAATTAATTCTAGCTCCATCAAAAACCCACATGCACATCTTCAATATGTCCACAACATGTATGCGAAGTTTGAAAAAGATCCACTGAAAACTGTGGGAGGAGTTGATTACACAAACTCTATACCGTAAAGTGTGACGAACGGACGGACAGACAGACGGACGGACGGACAGACAGGAGCAAATCTTAATGCCCCCTGACTATCGTCTGCACATCTTCAATATGTCCACAACATGTATGCAAGGTTTGAAAAAGATCCATTGAAAACTGTGGGAGGAGTTGATTACACAAACTACATACCCTACAATGCAAAAATTTGCCTAAAATGACTAAGTTCAAAAGGCTGTAATTCTGTCAAAATTAATTCTAGCTCCATCAAAAACCCACATGCACATCTTCAATATGTCCACAACATGTATGCGAAGTTTGAAAAAGATCCACTGAAAACTGTGGGAGGAGTTGATTACACAAACTCTATACCGTAAAGTGTGACGAACGGACGGACAGACAGACGGACGGACGGACAGACAGGAGCAAATCTTAATGCCCCCTGACTATCGTCTGCACATCTTCAATATGTCCACAACATGTATGCAAGGTTTGAAAAAGATCCATTGAAAACTGTGGGAGGAGTTGATTACACAAACTACATACCCTACAATGCAAAAATTTGCCTAAAATGACTAAGTTCAAAAGGCTGTAATTCTGTCAAAATTAATTCTAGCTCCATCAAAAACCCACATGCACATCTTCAATATGTCCACAACATGTATGCGAAGTTTGAAAAAGATCCACTGAAAACTGTGGGAGGAGTTGATTACACAAACTCTATACCGTAAAGTGTGACGAACGGACGGACAGACAGACGGACGGACGGACAGACAGGAGCAAATCTTAATGCCCCCTGACTATCGTCTGCACATCTTCAATATGTCCACAACATGTATGCAAGGTTTGAAAAAGATCCATTGAAAACTGTGGGAGGAGTTGATTACACAAACTACATACCCTACAATGCAAAAATTTGCCTAAAATGACTAAGTTCAAAAGGCTGTAATTCTGTCAAAATTAATTCTAGCTCCATCAAAAACCCATATGCACATCTTCAATATGTCCACAACATGTATGCGAAGTTTGAAAAAGATCCACTGAAAACTGTGGGAGGAGTTGATTACACAAACTCTATACCGTAAAGTGTGACGAACGGACGGACAGACAGACGGACGGACGGACAGACAGGAGCAAATCTTAATGCCCCCTGACTATCGTCACGGGGGCATAAAAACAGTTGGCCCAATTTTTAATATTGGTAGGTAAGACAAATAATCAATAACTGGTGTCCAGTGGGGATAAGGATCCCAACCCTGGGGTCTACTGTTCAAGTGAGAAACTGGGCAGAGCCTCATTCTCCACTTTCCACTCAGGCTGGGATCTCTTTATCCCCACTGGGCACCAATGATAGGTTCTATTTATTTGTTGCTCTGATACCTGGCGTCTTGTAATCCTGCTTGTAATTACATGTTGTTTTCACAACGTTGATGCCCACCAGCAGTGGTTCTTCAATGAAGCAATGCGACCCTAAGCAGATGGCTAAATCCAAATCAAGGTTGTAGCTGTCTGTCATGGGAACCTCCTCAACAGATAATCTGTAAGAAAAGAACTACTGTAAAAATCTAAGTATTGGGACAGATAGGCCTAAGCAAACAGTGCAGACCCAGCTCTGACTGCTCCTAAAGGAGCAGTCTGATCATGGATCTGACTGCTCCTGGTCAGGGTCTACACTGTCTGCCATTCCATCTCCATCTTTTAGAAGTGTTACTGTACTGAACAATTTCTAGGGCAGTTACTGTGATTATTTTATGCGTCCCAGTGTTTTTAAGTTTTTACAGCGATTCGTAATCAGTTTATGAGTCAGATCTTGATCAAATATTCCTTAATGTCATTGGATAAAATGTCTTGGTTTTGCCGCCATTTTTACAATCCAGACAACTTTGAACAGAATAGCATTTGAGTCCCAGTGGTAGGTGAATTTTTTCTCCAATGAGGGCTATTCTTTAAAGATGAATGGATGGATGGACTTGTGATTATACATCCTTTTTCACCGGTATTTCAGTCATATCAGGACTATGGCAGGGTGATAACAAAAGGCTATGTTGGTTGGTTGGTTGATTTGATGCTTAACGTCCATGGTAAACAACTAAGGTCATGTCGGGACGGTCAATTAACCTAACCACACTATTCCTGGGCAGGCTTAGACCTCCTAAGCAGTTAACCAGTACTAAGTGCACATACTTTCGCCAGTAACTGACAACTGCCCTTCTTGAATCAGCGGAAGGAGAAACGAAAGTATGTGGCCAGACCGGGATTCGAACCTAGGACCTCTGACTTACGAGTCAGGTGCCCTACCGATTGCGCTACCCGGCCCGGCCCAAAAAAAAACAAGAGGGCCATGAGGCCCTGAATCGCTCACCTGGGCATTTGGCAAGGTGGCTTTTTCTTATGTTGTCTGAAATTGTCAAAATATGAGTCTTGGATCAAAAGTCAAAGAATGACCATGACCGCTTGTACTCATAAATCTTCATGTACTCATTAAGACAAGCATATATACCAATTTTAGGCCAAAATCTTCAAAACTTTCAACGAAATTTTATGTTCTAGCATTTTCCCATATTTGACCATGCTGCAAAAAAGGTCAAGGTAAACCCAAGGTCACCATTTGAACAGTCTTGGTGGTACTCTAGTACTCCATGCTACTTACCAAGTCTCAAGGCCATAGGTGTATTGGTTCTGGAGAAGAAAAATATTAAAGAATTATACCATAAGTGGTAGTGGCGGCCATGTTGGTCAAGTGACCTGGACCGTTTGAACAAATTTTTATTCAATCAACCCCTGGAGGCGCTATATGAAATGTGTTTACAATTGGCCCTTGGCTTTTGAGGAAATGGTTAAAAATGTCATAATATGAGCGATCTGGATCAAAGGTCAAGAAATGACCTTGACCTCTTGTACTCGTAATTCTTCATGACCTCATTAAGACAACTGTATATACCAATTTTTAGGCCAAAATCTTCAAAACTTTCCATGAGATCTTATGTTCTAGCATTTTCCCATATTTGACCTTGCTGTAAAAAAAGGTCAAGGTCAACCCAAGGTCTTAATTTGAACAATCTTGATAGTACTCAAGTACCCAATGCTACATACCAAGTCTCAAGGCTATCGGTCAATTGGTTCTGGAGAAGAAGATTTTTAAAGGTTTTTACCATATATGGGCATAGTGGCCATGTTGGTCATGTGACCAGGACCGTTGGAAAAATTTTTCATTCCCTCGACCCCTGGAGGCTCTATAAAAAATTTGGTCACAGTTGGCCCGGTGGTTTTTGAAGAGGTTGTTTGAAACTGTCAAAATATAGAGTTCTGGGTCAAAGGTCAAAGAATGACCTTGACCTCTTGTACTCACAAATCTTCTGGTACCCATCAAGATGACTGTATATACCAGTTTTTAGGCCAAAATCTTCAAAACTTATCATGAAATCTCATGTTCTAGCATTTTCCCATATTTGACCATGCCGTAAAAAAGGTCAAGGTCAACCCAAGGTCATAATTTGAACAATCTTGATAGTACTCAAGTACCCAATGCTACATACCAAGTCTCAAGGTCATCGGTCAACTGGTTCTGGAGAAGAAGATTTTTAAAGGTTTTTACCGTATATGGGCGTGGTGGCCATGTTGGTCATGTGACCTGGACCGTATAAACAAATTTTTGTTCCCTCAAGCCCTGAAGGCTCTATATGAAATTTGGTTTCAATTGGCCCAGTGGCTTTTGAGGAGATTGTTAGAACTTATCAAAATATGAGAGTTCAGGGTCAAAGGTCAAAGAATGACCTTGACCTCTTGTACTCGTAAATCTTCATGTAGTCATTAAGATGACTGTAGGTAACAATTTTTAGCCCAAAATCTTCAACAGTTTCCAAGATATCTTATGTTGTACCATCTTGCCATATAAAAGCATAAGGAAGCAAATTTGACCTTACCGTAAAAAAGGTCAAGGTCAACCCAAGGTCATAATTTGAACAATCTTGATAGTACTCGCGTACCCGATGCTACATATCAAGTTTCAAGGCCATCGGCCTATTGGTTCTGGAGAAGAAGATTTTTTCAGGTTTTTACCATATATGGGCATGGCGGCCATGTTGGTCATGTGACCAGGACCGTTTGAACAATTTTTCGTTCCTAAGGTCCCAGGAGGCTCTATATGAAATTTGGTTACAATCGGCCCAGCGGTTTCAGAGGAGAAGTCATTTGAAATTGTGGACGGACGACGGACGGACGGACGGACGGACGGACGACGACGGACGACGGAGCCTTACCATCCTATAAGCTCCCCCGGAGCCGCTGGCTCAGGTGAGCTAAAAAGGCTATGGAACCCAGGACAACTGGATTAGCAGGTCAAAGTTTAACCGAATGAGCTACCTGGGCTCCTCTATTCTGAATTTTCCCCTAAGCATAGCCCCCTCCCAGCCAATTTTTCCCCTAAGCATAGCCCCCTCCCAGACCACTGTGATTATCCCTCAAAGATGTATCCAAACCTCATGGTTCATATATATACAAGTACCTTGTATCTCAGATAAAATGAAAATTCAACTAATGGCAGGGGTAGTGAAAAAGCAAAATTGTAGCCAAACATCTGTTTATAAACTGAAATATGTGAGCTAAAATTTGAGACTCTTTCGAATTAGCTGCTTCATCAGCAAACCAGTCTTACACAGTCTGCAACAGAGTTCAAGGAGGCAAGCCTGCTGAGCTCAGCCTGCCATCAAGTGCAGCCTGGTTACAGCCCCCGAAACTAATTGGACTTAATCATTTGAGCCATGACATGACAAAACCAACAAAGTGGCATATGCGTCCAGCAAAGACTCAGATCAGCCTAGGCATCTGCCCAGTCTGATCAGAGTCTTAGCTGGACCCATGGCCCTAGCTTAGATCCTTAGCTATCCTTTAAGTGCAAGCAAAGACTATGGTCAAACTGGGTGGATGCCCAGGCTGATCTTAGTCTTTCTGGGCGCACATGCCACTTTGTTGATTTTCTCGTGTCACGGCTCATTTATGGATTATATAACTGAGTATTCCATGACCATACCATACAGGAATGCTACCAAGTTTGGACACTTATAGTTCCCATAAGCATTGGGACAAATTTTGACAGAATGCAGTTCAAGGAACTGAATATCCAACAATATCTAAATCAGTCTTGTGCAACTCTGCTACAAGGTGGGTTATTCCCATTCAAAACAATCCCTAAAATCTAGATCCATCTTATCAGACGGATCTATAATGTTTTGGGTTGTTCTGGAGAGGATCTTCCATCTTATAACCGTATAAATACCTTACTGTAGACTAATGAACTTTATTTGACTTTACTAACCGAAGAGTAACAACATCTGTAAGAGAAACAGTCTCCTCCAAGTTCCCATCAAACTGAAACAAGTCCCGCACTTGTACATCTTCCTCAATTCTGAAGGTCAGTTTAAGGTTGCAGGGGTCAAGGTCAACAATGAAATGGAAAGATCTTCCTAATCTAGACGATACATCAACACAGCAGTCCATATACATACAGTTATCAGACATATAACATGACACACCATCTGGTAGATTTGGGGGTGAGAGTGTTGCCGAACAGCCTGAAATATAGAATCATTACTGCAATAACTCTAGACACAACATCAGGAAGATTTGGGGGTGGGAGTGTTGCCAAACAGCCAGTAATATAGAATTATTACTGCAATAACTCTAGACACAACATCAGGAAGTGTTGGGGGTGGGAGTGTTGCCAAACAGTCAGAAATATGAATAACTGCAATAACTCTAGACAAAACATCAGGAAGATTTGGGGGTGGGAGTGTTGCCAAACAGCCAGTAATATAGAATTATTGCTGCAATAACATGACACAACATCTGGAAGATTTGGGGGTGGGAGTGTTGCTAAACGGCCAGTAATATAGAATTATTACTGCAATAACTCTAGACACAACATCAGGAAGATTTGGGGGGAGGGAGTGTTGCCAAACAGCTAGTAATATAGAATTATTACTGCAATAACATGACACACCACCTAGAAGATTTGGGGGCAGGAGTGTTGCCGAACAGCCAGTAATATAGAATTATAACTGCAATAACATGACACACCATCTGGAAGATTTGGGGGAGGGAGTGTTGCCGAATTGCCTGAAATATAAAACTTTTACTGCAATAACATGATACAACATTGCAAAGATCTGGGGGGTGGGGGGTGTAAGTGTTGCCAAACAGCCTGAAATGTGACATTATTATTGCAGTAACATATCCCATCACAGAGATTTGGGGGTGAGAAAGAGGCCAAACAGCCTGAAATATAGAATTAATACTGCAGTAACATGGCACACCAACAGCACAGACCCATACCATTTGCTCAGGCCTATCTGCCCCATAACTTAGAGAATTTTTATGGCAAACAACAATCAGCTAATTAGATAAACTATATCTTTGACTTTTGATTCACTGAAACAAATTTTCATACTCTTTTCTGACAGTTATTTCAAGTATAAGTACTTATCCCCCTCTTCCCCAACTCCACAATAACCATTCCCAACCCTTTCCCCTCCTCCCACTTCTAACAAGTCCTAAAACTTTACCTGCCATCACAGTATCCAAGCTGACAGTTACCTGTATTCCAGCCAGACACATCTGTACCATATAAACTATCTAGTCTGCTACATTGTGTCTGCTGCAAAAACTGTGCCATTCTGATGTGATTCAGAAGAACCAGTCCCTGTGTAGGGCTCAGTGTCAGGCCTGCATCCCTTTTGTATCTTCTTGAGTCAAGCCAGGAAGTAAGATCCAGTACAGGACCTGAAAATAAGTCAATGCAAGTGCCAACAAATGATGCCTGCAATGCAAAAAAGGACCCTTACAATATAGTATTTATTCCGTTAGAAGACAGGGCCCACTTGTTCAAAACTAACCACATTGTTAGTTAACATTTCGTTAAAATTTCAGAAGTTAGTATCTCAAATACACCACCATTTTTTGTCGCAGAAATGTGGGAAGCTTTTGCACTGCAAAGCTTCTCTAATTTTTTCAACAAAAATATCAGTGTATTTGGTTATAAAGTCATAAAAGTAACACTTAACGAGTTGACCTCTTAATGAGCTCATAAGGCTAACGATACTTTGTACAACTGGGCCCAAAAGTTTACCCTTTTAAAATACCCCAAATATGCAATTCTAATGCACTTACGAATATAACGCGACGTCTGACTGGATAACGTCAAAAATTTGCGACAGTATATTCTGCGATATACTGTCGCAAACCCGACGTCATTAAGTAACGTCGCTTCTCATTGGCTGACGTTTGGTTTTAAGTCGTTGACAGCACTTGAAAAGGTTGCAAACTAGTACATTATGATAGGTGAAAATGTAGGAAAATGCATTAGAATGGGGATAACTGTAATGAAAATTGTCATTTGTGGAGGTAAATCATCGGTTTTATGGTCGCAAATTGTGTTTTACTGCTCCGCTGGCGCGTCGCCGTAAAACAAAATTTCTGACCATAAAACCGATGATTTACCTCCCCAAATGACAATTTTCAAGACAGTTATCCCTTAAATCAGGCTTGTGAATTTCAGCTATGAGATGGGGTTTTCCCTTCCAAATCAATCCAAAAAATCTAGATCCACCTTATAAGATGGATCTAGATTTTTAGGATTGATGGAAGTGATAAGATTCCTTGTTAAGCTTACTATGCTTTGAACAACTGGGCTCTGGCTATTCAACCCTAATGACTAATGTCTTAGATGTATATACATGTACAGTGGACCCTCTTTACAATGATGGCATTTATGCCTAAACAATTTGACATTAAACTGAATTGGCTGTTATAAAGAATCATGCAACACCATATGAACAATAAAGCCATTCCATGCTTATCAATATGATCTTATAAAACATTTGACTGTAATAAACACGACACAACCAACAACGTGGTTGTGCGCCCCGTGCAGACTCAGATCAGCCTGGGCATCTGCCCAGTCCGATCAGATTCTTTGCTAAGCGTTTAAAGGGTAGCTAAGGGTCTAAGCTACCTCCATGCGGACAGCGACGACTCTGATCAGACTGGGCGGATGCCCAGGCTGATCCGAGTCTGCGCTGAGTGCACAACCACTTTGTTGGTTTTGTCGTGTCGCGGCTCAAATGTCGTTATAAAGAGGGTTGACTGTACTCTGATCTTAAAGTGAATGTATGCAGGTGGGTTTCAACAAGCAAATTTCAAATCTGTCAATAACCAGGAACTTTTAACAAGAACTGGTATACTTTCAGGGGAAATAACTATGCCATTTTTATATTTGCCTCCTTTCCCAATAGGATCATGTCAATACTCTCATAAGAGCAAATTTTGAATTTGCTCTTCAACAGCATTTCTGTCTTTAAAAGTAGACCCCATTTTGGAAGGGGTTCATCATCCAGGGAAGCAAACAGGAAGTCATAAAAGTTGTACCCCTTTGTAAAAATGGTGGAAAACAGTGGAAGTTAAAACATGGCCATACATCTTAAAATATGGCTTAACTATTTAAAAACCAAAAAGCGTTAACTCTTCAATAAGCACCAAAAAGCAGACAACAAAATTTATTTAATATTGAGAATTCAAAGAATAGAGGGCAAACAGTGTAGATCCACATGAGGTGGCTCATTATGAGCCGCCTCATCAGGATCTACACTGTTTGCAAATTACACTGTTTTCGTCACTGGTGCTTAAAGTGATAAAAAATCAAACTGGGCAAAACTGATATTTACCATCATTCAGCTCTTCAACTGGGGGCTTAGGCAGGATGGTCTTTGACAACACAGTTTCAGTATAGTCACAACTGCCAACTGCATTCAAACACACTGTCAGTTTTATGTCAGCGATGTAGAACTTGGGTGATACAACATCATATACCAAATACCTAGAAAATAATAACAGGGATACAGACTAGCGGTCGCCCACTCGCCCACTGCGAGTAAAAAATCGGGTGGGCGCCTAAAATAAAAATGACAGTCGCCCAACTTGCGATCGTCATCGGACAGCGAGTGTTTGGCATGTTTTCGGCTTGGAGTAAAATCCGCCAGCTCAAAGCGCATTGCTAACTTCCGCGCCGATATCTGCGTTGAATATTCGGTGTTCCGTCATACTTGTGTGTTGGATTTTACTCACTATCAAAAAAAAAAAAAACAGCTGACAATCTTGACAATTTGTAAATTTTTCGCGCATAATGTGGCGATACATCGCTGGTGTTTCACACCCGGTAGCTAAAAGGAAGCAAAACCCTGAAGAAAGGAGGGTTTACTAGAAAGCCTACGGAAACGATGCAAATCTCACGCAGATTCTGAATAAAAAATTCTCATGTTTCTGACGTTTTAAATGTGGGCCCCTAAATTTCTGGCTGGGCGACTAATTTTCAGTTTTTAGGGGCCCAGCTTGCTCCTTTGAAAAATGAGTTAGTCTGTATCCCTGAATAAATGTATGACATACTAAATATTCCGTCAGACACAGTAACTTTTTATAAGGTCGTGTCTACTTGTGACCATATGACTCAACAAAGTAAACAAAGTTAGAGACTGAAATTGTAACTTTTGACACCAGAAACTACAATGTCTGCCAGAATTCACCTTTGGCCCTCACTGATAATGAAGGCTCTTTCAGTGATGAAAAGCCGACAAATACAGAATTATGTGGGATATCCATCTTGGGATGTCAGTACATACAGTACCCCTTTCCAGAAGCCATTCTTCTATCCTAAAACATACACTTTTGTTGAGAAATACAACATCATAATTTAACCCTCAAAATGCTGATTTGTCATATACCTCTAATTCTAATCCACGCCCTCTTAACCCACTCATGCCAAGTGTCCCTTTTATGGGACACAGGCAAACAGTGCAGACCAAGAAAAGACGCCACATAATGTGGCATCTGATCATGGTCTCCACTGTTAGTTTAAAATTTGAGCATTTCTGTAAAAGAATCAAAAGTGAAAATTTACCAGACACCCCTAAAATGATGAATGGACTCATCTATTTCTTAAAAGTAGAAGAATCTATTCATCATTAATGGGTTGATTCTAATTCACCCACTCAAGATTAATTGAGCCGCGACACGACAAAACCAACAATGTGGTTGTGCGCCCAGCACAGACTCCAACAGCTTGGGCATCTGCCCAGTCTGATCAGAGTCTTCACTGTTAGCATGGAGGTAGATTAGATCCTAAGCTACCCTTTGAGCACTTAACGAAGAGTCTGGTCAAACTGTGCGGAGGCCTAGGCTGATCTGAGTCTGTGCTGGGCGCACTACCACATTGTTGGTTTTGTCGTGTCAGGGCTCAATTAATCCATTCAATGACTGTCTTCTGGTGTGTAATCTCCTGTCATCTCTAAATACCAACTCCTCAGTTTTGCCCTCCAATGAGGTGCACATGTAACCCATATTCTTATTCCACTCAATATCAACAACTACAGAGAAAGACCTCATAACACCTTAGCCACCACTTTTATAAAGGCCACCACTTATGCAGAACAGTAATTGCTTCCCCGGTAAGTGAATCTCTTCTCCTAAGTGAGCTACTCTTCAATGAAAAAATTTGCTCTCTACAGAGAGCAAATTCTTTCATTGAAGAGTAGCCTCTATATGCAGGAGTACTTCAATATTCACTTGGGTCATATATCTTTTCATTCTAACATTTATATGCATGAGTGCTTCATTATTCACTTGGGCCATATTTCTTTTCATTCTAACATTTATATGCAGGAGTGCTTCATTATTCACTTGGGTCATATTTCTTTTCATTCTAACATTTATATGCAGGAGTACTTCATTATTCACTTGGGTCATATTTCTTTTCATTCTAACATTTATATGCAGGAGTGCTTCATTATTCACTTGGGTCATATTTCTTTTCATTCTAACATGTATATGCAGGAGTGCTTCATTATTCACTTGTGTCATATTTCTTTTCATTCTAACATTTATATGCAGGAGTGCTTCATTATTCACTTGGGTCATATTTCTTTTCATTCTAACATTTATATGCAGGAGTGCTTCATTATTCACTTGGGTCATATTTCTTTTCATTCAAACATTTTGTGGCCCCTTATTAGAACTGTCTCAACAAGGTGGTTCCACTGATGGTTACACTGTATGTTTTCATTAAGAAATCTTACAATAGAATCAACATCAAAGCCCATCATGTCTCTGTGATATACTCACTCTAGATTTACTAGTCCATTCAATGACTGTCTGCCAGTGTGCAGCCTCCTGTCCTCTCTAAACACCAGCTCCTCAGTTTTGTCCTCCAGTGAGATATGACCTATATTGTTACCACTCTCAATATCAAGCACTACTGAGAAGCCCCTAACAAACTCTGGTACATTGATACAGCATGTTATTGTGGTACATGAAGATGACAGATGACAGGTAGTGTATAGCAGATCAGGCAGGTCTACTCGTACATCCAAACATTCTGAAAATAAATTGGACAAATATGACACAGCCTCATTACAGTGTTATCCATTATAATGCTAATTTGGATTTAATTCTATCAATCGCTTAATTCTATCCCTTGGTTTTATAAATAAGTCAATGTTTGCCCCAATGAGCACATAGGAAGCATGAAAATTTGTGATAAATTATGGTGCTTCTGTTGGGTTGCGCAAAAGAATTCAAGCCTGTAAAGATCTACTTCTTTCAGTGTCAGCATTGAAAAAGTCCTTTATAAAAATCCTACGTTTTCATTCTCTATAATGTAAGCATAGAAATAGTTTTCACATACTGATAAATTATTGCGGATTAAGACATGTTGTCCTCCAGAAACTTCGCCCTAGTGAATTAATATTTCACAATCTGTCATCAAAGATCATGTGTTAACCAGGGATAATTCATCGATAAATAATTTAATCTCTTACCTGATTAGCATATACCATGTCTATTTGACTATAGTGATGGAAAAGGTGATGGAAAAAGACTGTTTTACTGCCAAATTAATACAGTAAATGTACTTACCATTCACCCAGCCATTTACAGCACCATTATATATCTCACTCTGCTGACTGCAGGATGGTAAGAGGAATGGTGAAACTTTTAATTCTTCAAAAAGTCTGTCAGCCAGTGAGCCTCCTAATGGTAAACTTCCATCTACACCATTCGCCTGGAACCAGTCAAGCATGACAAAAGCTGAAAATACAAAGGAATGATGGTACTGACTTTCAATATAACCTATTTCCAACAATATCAATTTTCGATAAATAGATATTATTTTATGCCAGTTTTCATATACCACCCCATATCAATCTGAGACTTCCAATATGAGCCCAAGGGTCAAAGACTGATATAGGATATAATATGAACAGAGAGGCACCATGGTCGAGTGGTTAGAGGCGCTCAGTTGCCGGAAGGTCATTAGATCATGCCCATCTGACAACTGGAAAACTCTCTTTTTATCAACCCAGCAGAAATGGGTACCTGCATCGAATCAGGGAAGGATAAGGCAGCAAAAGGAGATGGATGGGCTCTGCCTTTCATATGCTGTGCCCAAGACACAGTTGGCCTCTAACCCCCACTCACTGTCCCTACTGCTACTAGGCTATGGGAAACCTTTACCTTTTTACCTATGAAAAAAATAAAAACAAACAAGACCTGTCTGTGAACAGAATAGCACACCTGACAGGGCCTTGACCATCACATGAAAAAAATTTAATCTAAAATATGTGACAACAATAGCTCTTCCTGAACTTTTGTTCGGTGAGCTAAAAATGCCATAACACAATCTATTTATCATACATTTTACTCTGTTAGAAGAAATCCAGCAATAATGTGGGAAATACTTTCTGCAGCTTAAATATTTTGCCCAGAAATTGAAGTGTTGAGAATTTGATTATCCGCTTGTATAACTGCCCATACAATTAATTTTTTTTATAAAGCCTGCTTCCATCTAAACAGAAACGCTCGAATGAAAAGTGCATATTAATCATGGACGTTGCCTGAAAAATGGGTAAAGGTTGTCCAAATGTTGTGTGCTCACTGGGTAACTGAAATTCAAAGCTGGAAGAGTAAATTTCATTACAAATTTATTTGGCTATAAAACCGTGTTTTTCAATTTCAAGAATGACCCCAAATAACCGAATCAGACTTCCAAAATTCTGCTTTGAGATGGGTTTTTTTCCCTTCAAAAACAGTCTCAAAAGTCTAGATCCATCTTATGAGATGGATCTAGACTTTTGGGATTGTTTTGGACAGGAAAACCCATCTTAAAACTGAAGAAATATGGTACTAAAGCGAGCAAGAATTCAGCCTTACCATCATTGAGAAAGCCTGGATTCATGTCACACAAGTCATAATGTAGCATGTCTTGGTTTAACACAGACACTGATAGTGGACAGTAGCCGGTGCCGTAACAAAGGTGGAAGGTGAAGTCAAGTACAAATGTACTGAATGGGGTGATGTTGTCAATTCTGAACCTGCAAGTAAATAAACATAGTAGTCTCGCATAAATGCATTGATTCTTATCAACATCAATATCATCTACATTTGTACAGGCAGTGCTGAACAGAATATGAATTTATGCAAAGGAATTCAGAAGAAAGTCTGTCATCTTTTGTAAACCTGTCTAAAAATGTTCTGTCTCGTATGAGATGCTTTTAGATGTGTATGTGCTGAAAAATTAGAACATTCAATTTCATTTCCAAGATTGATTGACTGATTGATTTGTTGCTTTATATCCACAGTAAACAGCTATGGTCATATCGGGACGGTCAGTTACCCTAACCTCACTATTCCTTGGCAGGCTTAGACCTCCTAAGCGGTTAACCAGTGCTAAGTGCACATATTTTTGCCAGTAACTGACAACTGCCCTTCTTTTCAGCGAAAGGAGAAATGAAAGTATGTGGCCAGATTGGGTATCGAACCCAGGACCTCTGACTTAAAAGTCAGGTGCCCTACCGACTGTGCTACACGGCCCAGCATTTCCAAGAAGATGGTACATGAAATCAAGGTGCTGTGCTACTTTTGGCATTTGGCTGTCCTACTAACATTCATTTAACATGAGGTAAAGACTGCTGTGTTTGTAGCAGGTACTGGATAGAGGCTTTTTTTACTTATTTTTTTTCACACATTTCCATTACTTCTCCCTTTATCTTTAAGACAACTTAATATAGACTGAAAAAGTCTGCTAAACCCAAAACAATCAATTTATCATTTTACAGACACAACTACAATTAAAATCTTTCGACATGCCAGGCTCTTAAATATCAATGATTTGTTTGACATGCTGTTTGCAGTCTTATGTTGAATTTACCTTTTTTCTATAATACAGCAGTGCAAATTCAAACACAGCTGAGGCAATTCCAAAGATTTAGGTGTTAAAGAGTTCAACTCTTTAACCCCTGAATATTTGATATTGCCCCTCCTGTTTTACTCAGTTCACTTACTCAGCTGTCACAAATCCATTTAGATCAAAGTACTCCACTGTACTGTACTCGTAGTCTTTCAGTGAAAGCTGATACTCAGATCTCTCGACCCCAAATCTCAGTTTATTTTCACAGGTGTCAAGCTGCAGGAAAACCATGAAAGATTTTCGGATCAACTCAGCATCAAAACAGCACTTGATTAGGTTACAGTCACT
Organism: Ctena decussata; assembly: GCA_963989385.1. NCBI lineage: Eukaryota > Metazoa > Mollusca > Bivalvia > Lucinida > Lucinidae > Ctena > Ctena decussata. The sequence continues at coordinate 77,952,811 of OZ022499.1, read as the reverse complement.
TGAAAAGTAGCATGATGTCTCTTGAGACAATTCAAATCCTGGTGAAAAGTCCTCGCATTCTGAAAATAATGCAGCAAAGTTTGAGACTACCACAGGTTGTCACTCATTATTCTCCACTTCCAAATTCCCTGATTGGCCCCTGATTTTTCCTGGCCATTATCCAACTTTCTTCACAGTTTTAAGAATTCAGAAATTGATTATACTCTTACCTTTAGCAGTGCTAAAGCTACCACTTCAAAATTTTGAGCTACTCTCAAAGGAAATAATTTGTTTCCCTGGGAACAAATTCTTTCTTTTAAGAGCAGCTTCGCCCCAAAGAGGAGGGAGAGAAATACTGCCATGCTTGGATTATCTTTCTTGAAGGTATATTTTTTGCCCTTGGGCAAAATAAATAGTAATTCATTTTTATATTTCTTAACTTTTCCAGTCCCACCCAAATTTCCCTGACCAATCACAAAATCATAAAATTTGTTGGCTGACTTTTCCCTGACCTGGAAAAAAAATCCAAATGTTTTTCTCTGACTGTGGCAACTCCAATGTTAACCGGGCTCAACAAACGGATAACTGCAAAGCGGTCACGCTGTCTGGTACCTAATCATCTACTGCCAGTGTCAGAGTCTACTGCTAGTAATTACTAATAAATCACAACTCACCGTTCTTCCATCTATCATTCCTAGTGGTGAAAGGATACGCTCTTCTACTACACTGCTCATCACTGAGATATGGAGCAACATTCAGATATTCCAGATACATGGACCATTCCATGTCAGAGAGGTCTGTCACTGACCCAAACTGCTGCTGGTATATCCAGTCTTCACAATCATAGCCTGGAAAATAGTTTGTACATTTATGACAAGGAAGATTCAGTATGTGCAAACAGAAAAACCACACAATACATGAGCCAGGACACGACAAAACCACAAAGTGGTATGTGCGCCCAGCGCAGACTCAGATCAGCCTGGGCATCTACCCAGTTTGATCACTCTTTGTTAAGAGCTCAAAAGGTAGCTAAGGATCTAAGCTACCTCTATGCAGACAGCGAAGACTCTGATCAGACTGGGCAGATGCCCAGGCTGATCTGAGTCTGCGCTGGGCACACAACCACTTTGTTGGTTTTCTCGTGTCGCGGCTCATTTATGACAAGACAGATTCAGTATAAACAAACAGCAAAACCACATTATAAATTATGATCAAACTGTATGAAGGTGAAGGCTAATCAAAGTTTTGACTCTTGATTAATACTCATGGGGCTAACACCAATTTCTAACTGACTTGAGCAAAATGAATGTCAGCCAAGGATTCGTTAACAGCAAAGCAATAACAGTCAATGATATTACTGTTATTGACTGTCGACTGAGCTAAAACTGCTGTCTATTGCATTGCAAAACAGCCACTTTTGCATGTATAATAACTGATTGGTTCAGCTGACAGCACAGGTAGGGAAACTTGTATTACCCAATCTATCTAATACCGTTTCCTAAAAATTCAAAGATTCTTGATATAACAAGGAAAACTGATCTGTTTAGATTCATCTGGCCCGGTTTCAAAGCTAACGGCATTGTTAGTTAACAAGACATTAAACTTTTGAAAGCATTATACGCAAAAATACTTCCATTTCTTTGCCAAAAAAGTTCCTAACAATTTTTTAGCAAAAATTAGTATGGCAATTGATTTTGTGTGTTCTGTAAGACTTAAATCCTTGACCAAAGACTTTGTTAAGCTGACAATGATTTAACAACTGGGCCCAGCTCATCTGAGACTTTGTATTAAGAAGTAATATAACAATATAGAAACGATTGGCCATTTTTTTTATCTGCTGTATGTAGATCCCAATAGATTTGGTAAAGTTAACCTTGGTTTAAACAATATTTATTAATAAATCTTCGTATACAACATATACATTTACACATTTACCTTGATAGACAAATCCAGTATTAAAGCTATCCTGGTTGGCCCTTAGTGTGACCTCACCAAGAATGTCAGCTTCTATGAGACAGGAGCCAGAGTCCAGACAAACATCTATTCCTAATGAGGCAATGAAGGCTTGTGTCCCTGGCAGATACACAAACTTGTACCTGTATAAATAAATATCAGTATTACCATATTGACTAGATAGATTCATGAAACTGTTTTGAAAGAGAAAACCCCACCTAAATAATCACAGAACTGGAGTGGTAAAACCCTGTCTTATAGGCAAATTATTACAGTATGGCCCCTCAGTACAACTGCTTTGAAAAGGCTCAAATGAAGATAGACAACCCTCATTTTTTTACAGAGAATGAACCAAAATTGTCTCAGAATAATGACAAAGCCCCATCCAGCTGAGACAGCAAACTAGTCAGACTCCAAACATGTGACTCCTGACAGATGGATGGATGGACGACTTGCGATTTTAACTCCTTTTCAAAAGTATTTCAGCCATATCAGGATGATGGGAGAGCGATAATAACAGGCTGTGTGCAATGGAACCCCATTTAAGGTACAAAAGATTTCAGCCTTCAGCGAGAATTGATGACAGGCCCGTAGGCTATAAAACTTGAGTACATTCTCACTCAAAGAGCACTGACTGGCTGCTTCCGAGTACATGCTCGGAAGCAGCCAATCAGTGTGCTTTTTTTTGAGTTTGAGATTCAAAATAAAACACACTGATTGGCTGCTTCTGAGCACATGCTCCAAAGCAGCCAAGCAGTGTGCTTTATTTTGAGCTTGAGATTATTCTCAAGTTTTATAACCTCGGACCCAGGACAACTAGATTAGTAGGTTTAACCCAATGAGCCACCGCAGCTCAACACTCACAGAGATACCAGAGCTTGACACCTGACAGAGCATGATTATACTTTATATGACTGTATTGGGACATCACAATCTCCTAGTATTTGGTGATGTGTCATAAGCTTGCTGGAGTCCCTGTGATTTCTGTTATAAGACAGGATTTCCTTTCCAAATATAAGATGGATCTAGATTTTTGTGACTGTTTCAGAAGAGGGGGTTTCCTAGCAAAACATTTTCAAAAATCTAGATCTGTCTTATAAGACCTGGATTTGTCTTATAAGACAGATCTAGTTTTTGGAAATCTTTTGAAGAGGTCGAAAGCGGATGTTTTCCCTACCAAAACAATCCCAAAAATCTAGATCTCTCTTATAAATTGGATCTAGATTTTTGGTACTGTTTAGGAAGAGAAAATCCATCTTATAGTTGAATTATCCAAGACTGATTTAGAGTTTAGGAAAGGGAATACCCAGTCTGATAACCAAATAAATACTGTATTTCCAAGACTCTTCATTAAGCCCTCCTCACCCACTTCATCTGGCCCAGATGTTATAAAACTTGAGTACATTCTCAAACTCAAAATAAAGCACACTATTTGGCTTCTTCCAAGCACATGCTCGGAAGCAGCCAATCAGTGTGCTTTATTTTGAGTTTGAGATTATTCTCAAGTTTTATAATCTCAAACCCTGGAGCTCAAACTTACCTGAGTGCAACCATTCCAAGCATACTGAAGGTGTTCTCTTCATCCAGTGCCAACTCCATTAACGGCAGATCATGTTTGAACTGTTCAACCGCCACAGTGAACATGTTTGTACCTACATCAATAGCCACCACTGTCTCAAAGGACCACTGCAGCTTCTCAACCCAGGTACAACAGGTTACCACAGTACAGGACGAGGAAATGTGGCAAGTTGTTGACTGGTGTAAGGCTGGTAAGCTATCTGTATCAATCAACCCACATTCTGAAATAGTAATTTTATTAACAAGAAATGTTACAGTATATAACATATGCCCCTGAAGGCCCCTTAAACTGATCTTTGACCCCAGGTTGTGAGCTTGACCATGGGCACAGAACCTGACTGTTGCACATGACATACATTCTCATTTTGCTTAGCTTTTCTGTAAAGTTTAAATGCACTTCATATTCATTTCAGTGGTTTTGCCTATTCACAGAGACAGGATTCAGCTCAAAATGGCCTTTTTTGAGCTGCTGTGCCGTAAAACCCATATCACTCTCTCAAAGAAACAGGTTTGACCCCTGACCCCTTACTGTGACATTGACCGTCAGTGTTGGAGCCTAAGTCTTGTGCATGACATACCTTCTCATTATGTTAACCTTTCAGTGAAGTCTGAGCAAATTTGCTTGAGCTGTTTTTTTATTAGTACGCAAAATATCTTGACGTTTAACCCATTATTGTGACCCGATTGTGACCCTGACCTTGTACTATTATGAGTAATTGCTGAGACATGATTTGACCTCCGACCCCAGATTGTGACCTTGATCTCTGGTTTGGAAAATTAAATATTATGAGTGACAAATCTTCTCATAATGTTTTTTTTCTTTCAGTAAAGTTTGATGAAATTTGCTTTGTTAGGTTTTAAAGAATCAGTAAAGTTTGATGAAATTTGCTTTGTTAGGTTTTAAAGAATCAGTAAAGTTTGATTAAATTTGCTATGTTAGGTTTCAAAGAATCACACTGACACAATTTGACCTCTGACCCTGATTGTGGCCGTTGACCTTGGGCATGGGAACCTAAATCTTGTGCACGACACTTCTCATTAGGCTTTAACTTTCTTGAAGTTTTATCAAAGAGTTGCTTCTGCAGTTTATAAGTTATTGCTGTAACACAATCTGAGACACAATTTGAGACCTCTCACTGTCAGAAATAAAGAAATGAATTATTTCTATTGGGGGGGGGGGGGGGGGGGGGGGGGGGGGGCTGGGGCTCAATCCAATTTACATGTCGCAACTCTCACCCTAGATTCTGTTGCAGTTCAGAAACATGTAAGTACCTTGGTCCATGTGAAGAACTTCTAACCCATCAACAGATTATATTGAGAATTCGAACACTAGAGGGCAAACAGTGTAGATTCAGATGAGGTGGCTCATTATGAGCCACCTCATCTGGATCTACACTGTTTGCAAATTTAACTATTTTAATTTTGGGGGCTTTAAGGGTTAAATACTGAGATGAAACAATGGGAACACTCAACAGCAAGAACAGCAGTGAAATGCTGGAGCAAAATAAATCCAACAGCTGAACTCCCAATAGGCCCGACCAAAGACTAATTTTCTATCTCAGCTGAACTCCCAATAGGCCCAACCAAAGACCAAAAACTAATTTTCTATCTCAGCTGAACTCCCAATAGGCCCGACCAAAGACCAAAGAGTAATTTTCTATCTCAGCTGAGCTCCCAATAGGCCCTACCAAAGACCAAAAACTAATTTTCTATCTCAGCCGAACTCCCAATAGGCCCAACCAAAGACCAAAAACTAATTTTCTATATCAGCTGAACTCCCAATAGGCCCAACCAAAGACTAATTTTCTATCTCAGCTGAACTCCCAATAGGCCCAACCAAAGACCAAAAACTAATTTTCTAGTCTAGGAATAGTCTACAGCTGAAAAACTCAAAAAGTGGGTGGGGTACTTACACCCTTTATATCTACAAATAGGCTAAAGTCCTTATTTTTTGAAAAAATATTGCACACTATCAGTAACAGTAGTGTGTACTTTAGTTTTAGCATAGTTATCAATTAAAATTTCGATATATTAGAAAACCAAACAAGAGGGCCATGGTGGCCCTGAATCGCTCACCTGAGCATTAATCAGTTCACTGGCTCTGGTGAAGATTTATGAGAGTTTTTACCATACATGGGAATGGCGGCCACCTTGGTCATGTGACCAAGATCATTTGAAGAACTTTCAATCCTTTGACCCATGTGCAGGCTCCATATGAAATTTGATCTGCCCAGTGGTTTCAGAGATGTTTGAAAATGTTTATGGATGGATGAAAGAGGCAGCTAACACCAATACTGTAAGGCTCAGGTGAGCTGAAAATGGCAGAGTCACTTCTCCGAAAAGTTCCCGTTCATGTTGAGTTCCTTTGATGGATTTGAACTAGACTTAACTAGGCAAACACAGATGACAGAATGGTAGCATCATTATCTCACTGTGGTGAAACTAATGTATTCCAAGGAGTTTGTGGCTGGCATCATTGCAATGTTAGTTCTGATTCTTGCAACATAACTTAATTTAGATTTGACCTAGTGACCTAGCTTTTGACCCGACATGACCCAGTTTCAAACCGGATATTGTAAGAATAAACATTCTGACAAAGTTTCATTGAGATTGGATCAAAACTGTGCCCTCTGGAGTGTATACAAGGTTGTTCTTATATTTGACCTAGTGACCTAGTTTTTGATCCGACACAAACCAGTTTCAAACTTTACCTAGATTTTATAAAGGTAAACATTCTGACAGAGTTTCATGAAGATTGGATCAAAACTGTGCCCTCTAGGGTGTACACAAAGTTTTTCTTAGATTTGACCTATTGCCCTAGTTTCTGATCTGACGTGACTCAGTTTCATAAGGGACATATATATATGGACAATAAATATTTTGATATAGTTTCATGAAGATTGGATCAAAACTATTTCTTCTAGTGCGTACACGAGGTTTTTCTAAGATTTGACCTAGTGACCTAGTTTTTGATCTGACATGACCTACTTTCAAACTTGGCCGCGAGTTTATGGAGATAAACATTCTGACAAAGTTTCATAAAGATTGGATCAAAACTGTGTCCTCTAGAGCGTACACAAGGTTTTTCTATGATTTGACCAAGTGACCTAGTTTTTGACCCTACATGACCCAGTTTCAAATTTGTCCTTCATATTATGAGAATAAACATTCTGATAAAGTTTCATGAACTTTGGATCAAAACTGTGCCTTCTAGAGCGTACACAAGGTTTTTCTAAGATCTGACCTAGTGACCTAGTTTTTGACCCGACATGACCCAATTTCCAAATTGGCCTAGAGTTTATGGAGATAAACATTCTGACAATGTCTTATAAAGATTGGATCAAAACTGTGTCCTCTAGAACATACAAAATGTTTTTCTATGATTTGACCTAGTGACCTTGTTTTTGACCCAACATGACCCAGTTTCATACTTTTCCTAGATATTAAAATGATAAACATTCTGACAAAGTTTCATGAACTTTGGATGAACACTGTGCCTTCTAGAGTGTACACAAGGTTTTTCTAAGATTTGACCTAGTGACCTAGTTTTTGACCCAACATGACCCAGTTTCAAACTTGGCCTAGAGTTTATGGAGATATATATTCTGACAAAGTTTCATATAGATTGGATCAAAACTGTGTCCTCTAGAGCGTACACAAGGTTTTTCTATGATTTGACCTAGTGACCTAGTTTGACCTGACATGACCCAGTTTCGAACTTGTCCTAGATATTATGAGGATAAACATTCTGACAAAGTTTCATGAACTTTGGATGAAAACTGTGCCTTCTAGAGCGTACACAAGGTTTTTCTAAGATTTGACCTAGTGACCTAGTTTTTGACCCGACGTGACCCAGTTTCGAACTTGTCCTAGATATTATAAAGATAAACATTCTGACAAAGTTTCATGAACTTTGGATGAAAACTGTGCCTTCTAGAGTGTACACAAGGTTTTTCTAAGATTTGACCTAGTGACCTAGTTTTTGACCCAACATGACCCAGTTTCGAACTTGGCCTAGATTTTATGGAGATAAACATTCTGACAAAGTTTCAGAAAGATTGGATCAAAACTGTGCCCGCTAGAGTGTACACAAGCAAAAGTTGACGGACGTCCGTCCGGACGTCCGGACATCCGGACGTCTGTCCGGACGTACGACGGACGACGGACATCAGGGTATCCCAAAAGCTCACCCTGAGCACTTCGTGCTCAGGCGAGCTAAAAAATGGACTTATTTTCAGAGTCTGAAAAATTCACATACCCCCTCTTGATGAAATTGGTTTAAGCTGGTCTAGAGGCATGATAATTTTTCAAAATCACTGTTAAAATACCTTTATAGTACACAGGCCTACATATTGATGCCAAATATTTCAACTTTTGCTGCCCGAGGAAGGTGCAATAATTTGTCGAAAAATAGGCAAATATGCATTGATACTGTCAGAGGTCCTTTTCTATATCTAGAATGACACCAAATATCTAAATCACTATTAAGAAATTCTTCTATGAGATGGGGTTTTCCTTCCAAAACAATCCCAAATATCTAGATCCATCTTATAGACAATCAAGATTTTTCCGATTATTTTGGAAGGGAAAACCCCATGTCTTATAACCAAAGAAATTTGGTAATTTCTACTCACCATTAATCCATGAAGTACTCACCATTATTCCATGAAGTAGCCCCAATCTGGCACTGTTCTCTCTGCAAGTATGGTGCTACTGCGTAATCTATAAACAATTGTCCCACTGTTTCCAGATCAAATATGTCTGCGTCCACCAAGCCATTTTCACTAAGCCAAATACCATTATCTGCAGAGAGAAATAAAAGCATCGCAAACGACTGCGTGATACCCCGCCACTGCAAACCTTTTTCACACACCCATTTTTCCAGATTTATGCATGTATATAGCCCGTGGGCAGGGGAAAATAACTCCTATGGGGTAAATTTGAGCATCACTGGAAGCTTTCATCACTCTGATCATTTGCTGAAAGTTTCAGAAAAATTGCTTCAAACTCTGATTTTATATGGAATTTTTCATTATTTTATACATGTATATAGTCCCAGGGCAGGGGCAGATAACCCCCGATGATAAAATTTCTGTGCTGATATAAAGCTTTTGTTACTTCGATCATGTTTGTGAAGTTTCATCATGATACTCTAAGTAGTAAAGGAACTAGAGGCCAAAAACCATTTTTTGTACATTGACAAGTGCCATAACTCTGTCAGAAATTAACGAAATTTGCCCATTAACAATCCCAAGCGAGACATTCTTGGTACAAATGCATATGCAAAATTTGAAGGAAATCTGTTGATAAATACTTAAGTTATCGAACGGAAACGAAGTGCGGACGGACAGACGGACGTACGTACTACGGACGGACAGACACACGGACGGCCAACGTGAAAACATAATACCCCGCCACTAACGTGTGGCGGGGTATAAAAATAAGGAAAAAATAGCCATCAGAGGAGATGGCAAATCCCTCGACCGAAGACCCCCATGGGCCTTGGTAAAATGGGTGCACTTCAAAACACATATTAGTAATATATTGTCGCTCTTTTATGCTTCTGATTGACAGTAACTGTTAACAGATGCATGATTATCTAACACTCAGACTAAAACAGTATGCTTGACTGCTAAAAAGAGGTAATATCTCAAACAGCCACCATATACACAAATGTATAGCATACAATACATTCAACTTTCAAAATGTGTGAATAACTTCTACAGTACAAGCCCTACAAATCTAATTTTGAGCTCTCTAGTAAGTGAATTTGGACAAAGAATCCAAAAAAAATTTTTTTTTTTTTTTTTTTGGGGGGGGGGGGGGGGGGGGGGGGGTGCAGGAGGGGTCACGGGAATGTGGAGGGGTAAGAGAGAGTTAGGAACACTGATAAGATATCACAGCATGATCATCAATATTCTAAAAGGTACACGGTTATTCAAATTCTGGAGCTGGCCAGGGTTATACAGATATGGAGCAGAGACTCAAAAGCAGCTCAAACTACCAAAGGGAAATAATTCACTGAGTCTAAAAGCAAGAGTTATCATTCATGTATGAGACAAATTGTCATGACCTGTTCTGCATATCTGTGAAGTATCATGAAAATATTTCAAAAGGTATTCAAGCTATGGAGCGGACACCTAAAATCATCAAAGGGAAATCACTCCAAAAGTAAGAAAGCCAGAGTTGCCATTCTTATTCGTGACACATCATCATGACCTGTTCTACATATCTGTGAAGTATCATGAAAATATTCCAAAAGGTATTCAAGTTATAGAGCGGACACGAAATCAGACCTAAAACCATCAAGGGGAAATAACTCAAAAAGTAAGAAAGCAGGAGTTGTCATTCTTGTTCGCGGCACATCGTCATGACCTGTTCTACATATCTGTGAAGTATCATGAAAATATTCCAAAACGTATTCAAGTTATAGAGCGAACACGAAATCATACCTAAAATGATCAAGGGGAAATAACTCAAAAAGTAAGAAAGCAAGAGTTGTCATTCTTTTTCGTGACACACCGTCATGATCTGTTCTACATATCTGTGAAGTATCATGAGAATATTCCAAAGGGTATTCTAGTTATAGAGCAGACACGAATCTGCCAAAAAATCACACCTAAAACTATCAAGGGGAAATAACTCAAAAAGTAAGAAAGCAAGAGTTGTCATTCTTGTTTGCGACACATCGTCATGACCTGTTCTACATTTCTGTGAAGTATCATGAAAATATTCCAAAGGGTATTCAAGTTACAGAGCGGACACGAATCTGCCAAAAAATCACCAAAGGGGAGATAATTCAAAAAGTACAATAGAAAGAGTTACCATTCTTGTACGCGACACATCGTCATGACCTGTTCTACATAACTGTGAAGTATCATGAAAATATTCCAAAGGGTATTCAAGATATAGAGCGGACAAGAAAGTGTTTACGGACGGACGGACGGACGGATGCCAGGCTCATCGCTATATCCCCCGAACCTTTCGGTCGGTGGATAAGCTATATCCCCCGAACCTTTCGGTCGGGGGATAAAAATTATGTACCAGTTCTAGGCATCTGCAGTTCCACCAATAACCATATTTCTGTATTCATTCAGCTACAAAATGAGGGGAGGCCAGGGCTGTGGGGGAGGGTCCCCATCCATATGTCCTCAAATATGTAAACAGTTTTGTACTAATTATGCTGTAAGATGCATTTTTTACCTTCTACAACAAAACAAAACAAAACAATCTAGATTTGTCTAGATTTGTAAAAAAAAAAGAGCAACATTTTCTAAGTTATTTTTTGAGGGAAAAAAATCTATCTTATACAAGGGGTGCAACGTATTACGGTTTTTACGGTCAATAGGTCGAAAATATATCGCCACAGGTAAAATATGGCGTCATAACGTATAAAATTTGTGAATTTTGTTGGACAAATATACAAAGTAAGTATGTTTGCTGGCTCTGAAATATTATATTACCTAGCGCAGGATGTGGAGAAATTATGCAGTGTCTCTGGAAAATTGGTCGTATCTTCTGATCTTCCCTCAAACTTTAGTGATGTTCGGTCAGCTGTGTAGCTCGAATCGACGAGAAAATCGGAACCGATTTTGACCTGTATAAAATTACGCTTAGCAGTGAAAATCAGGTCATTTAGGATTTAATTTTAGTGTCTATATCGCTAAAACGATAAGCCCCACATTCTTGTCCTAATTTAACTCTAAGAGCACCCCTCCATCTCGAGGAATCAAGGTTTAAGCCATTTAATGTTGCTTCTGGTCAATTGTAGGACACTTATGTTGTTTACTGGTCAATAAGTACTTCTAGGTAGCCTCTTTTTCATTTCAGAATCAGGATTACTGAATGTCCCATAATACATGTGACTATTCCTCGGTTTAATGTCTCGTTTATATAGGCATATATCAAAACCTGTAATATACGTTGCAACATTCAGAGTAGGTATGTTTATGTGTTGGTAGCAGTTCGTTCCCTTGGCGCTAAAAGGCTGTAACTAAAATTGTGGTTGAAAAGCTTCTTTATTTGCATAATTTGGTGCCTAAGAATACAATACCTTTAGAAAAGAAGCATTATAGCTGGATTATGTCTACATCTTGAATCATTTCAGTATTTTCACAGTTACTGTAGCTTTTGTGCAATTTTTGTCAGTAATAGCATTTCTGCACTAAATTTTTGCACAAAAAGGTGTAAATGCTCTTACATCCTTTTTATGCCAACGCTTCGAAAACTTCATAATATTAAATTCTGCTGCTTTATATTGCAAAATATGAGAATTAGTATCAATCAGAAGCTATAACACATAACATATAAGATTTCCAGTGCCTTTAATTTACTCCTGTACTATGAAAAATGCTTAACAAAAAAGTTGGAGCGAAAAAGTTGTAAGTGCATAATCCAGATTTTTCTTCATGGAGAGAACATACTGGAGAGTAATCATACTGGAGAGAACTCACTGGAGAGTTTTCATACTGGAGAGAACTCACTGGAGAGTTTTCATACTGGAGAGAACTCACTGGAGAGTTTTCATCCTGGAGAGCACTCACTGATCATACTGGAGAGAACTCACTGGAGTTTACTCACTGGAGAGTTTTCATACTGGAGAGAACTCACAGGAGAGTTTTCATCCTGGAGAGAACTCACTGGACAGTTTTCATACTGGAGAGAACTCACTGGAGTTTTTATACTGGAGAGAACTCACTGGAGAGTTTTCATCCAGGAGAGAACACACTGGAGAGTTTTCTCCCTGAAGAGCACTCACCGGAGAGTAATAATTGTGGGGGTTATTTATTAATAAATGTCTCCTGATGAAATTTGAAATCAGATGTTTACTTTTTATCTCAGAACAAGACTATCCAATTTCCGGCTATTAACATTTTCTGGCTTCTCATGCCTTCAGATATCAGTATTCTACCTTGAAGCATGTTTATGCTAAGCAAAGTCATCAGTATGACTTATTTCTTGTTGCAGTCCAGTTACTGACCTGCAATAATTCACTTCAGATTTTAAGGCAGAATAAAGAGGGTGGGGTAATTTATACCAATTTTAGACTTAAATGGCTTTACATTCAACAAAGAAATGTGTCATATTCAATCTTAAACTTTTAGATTCAATTCTGGTAGAGGCAGAATAGGTTCTAATTCTCATATTTTGCAATATAAAGCAGCAGGATTTAATATTTTGAAGTGTTTGAAACGTTGGCGTAAAAAGGATGTGAGAGTATTTACACCTTTTTGTGCAAAAAATTTAGTGCAGAAATGCTATTACTGACAAAAATTGCACAAAAGCTACAGTAACTGTGAAAATGTTGAAATAATTCAAGATGTAGACATAATCCAGCTATAATACTTCTTTTCTGAAGGTATTGTGTTCTTAGGCACAAAATTATGCGAAAAAAAAAACAAAAAAAAAAAAAACACTTTTCGACCACAATTTTGGTTACAGCCTTTTAGCGTCAAGGGAACGAACTACTACCGAACGCATAAACATCCCTGCTCCGAATGTTGCAACGTACATTACAGGTGCACAGTATCCGAACTCACTATACCATCTCTTCCGGTTTTCATAGCGTTGAATCGAGAGTTCAAAGTTCGCTTATAACCAGTAGTCGGAAATCATTATGATTTGTGATTTTATCCAGAATCTGCTGCGCCATTTATAGTTGTTCAGCTTCGAAAAAGTACAGAGGTAAGTTTAATATAATTTGCTTTTCCGTCTTTTACTTTATTACCCTGTACAATGAAAACCTCATGGCCGTCACAGATATTTTATTCCGAACAGCTTAATTTAACAAGAGTTTGTGTCGCGCAAAACCTAGCTACCATCCTATTATCAAAACTAACAAACTGTAGATTGATAACGCCTTCCGTTTATTTTAAAGATTTTTATAAAACATGTAAGAAAAGGCTCAAAATGGTTTTAGAATCATGCCAAGGGCGATACCAATACTGTACCGTTTACTATCCACCCATACAGGACATTGTTCAGGGCAATAAAGTAAAAGACTAAGAGCAAATTATATTAAACTTGCCTCTTTACATTTTCGAAGCTGAATAACTATAAATGACGGAGCACCTGCCGGATAAAATCGCGAAACATAATGATTTCCGACTATTGGTTTTAAGCGAATGTTTGTGCTCTCGATTCGAGGCTATGAAAACTGGAAGAGCTGGTACAGAGAGTTCAGATACTGTGAGGTTTTTATATATGCCTTTATAAACGAGACATTAAACCGAGAAACAGTCACATGTATTATGGGACATTCAGTAATCCTGATTCTGAAACGAAAGTGAGGCTAGCTAGAAGTGCTAATTGCAATTACTTATTGACCAGTAAACAACACAAGTGTCTTACAATTGACCAGAAGCAACATTAAATGGCTTAACTCTTGATTCCTCGTGATGGACGGGTTCTCTTAGAGTTTAATTATAACAAGAATGTGGGGCTTATCATTTTAGTGACATAGACACTAAAATTAAATCCTAAATGACCTGATTTTCACTGCTAAGCGTGATTGTATACAGGTCAAAATCGGTTCCGATTTTCACGTGGATTCGAGCTACGCAGCTGACCGGACATCACTAAAGTTTTAGGGAAGATCAGAAGATACGACCAATTTTCCAGAGACACTGCATAATTTCTCCACATCCTGCGCTAGGTAATATAATATATCAGGGCCAGCAAACATACTTACTTTGTATTTTTGTCCAACAAAATTCACAAATTTTATACGTTATGACGCCATCTTTGACCTGTGGCGATATATTTTCGACCTATTGACCGTAAAAACCGTAATACGTTGCACCCCTTGTTATAGCTAAATAAATATGGTACATTTATAAAATATTGAGTTGAGAAAAAGTCAACCTATCTCAATTCAAAGATGGTAGAGCTGTTAATAAAATATGGTGATTAGAGAGAACGGAAATAGGCTACTGTCAGGAAAGTACTAGGCCAAAATTAAAATTATGTTGGTTTGCTGTTTACCGACCGACCCGAGGTTTTCCGTGCGACCCAAATATTTTTTTTCGATTTCCAAAAAAAAAAAATTTTTTTCCCGACCCGTCCCGGTAAAGTCCGGATTTTAGTCACGACGTTTCCTATATCCCGGTATTATTTGTTCGTGTCGCTTATTTAACCGCGTGCGCGATCGGAATCAGCTTACCGCTTTAAATTTATTATTTCAACCAATGAGCGTTTCTTTAACAATGATTTGTGTTGTAAAATTAGCAACCCCAGTACCTGGCCAATATCAGCTGGAATTACTGTGAATTGCAAGGGTCACTGGTCTTAATCCTTATTTTTGCAGATTTGTCATTACCTAAGGTCTAAATGATGTATACCAATAAAAAGGCAATAAAATTATCTTTAAACTGATATAAGATATGTTCAGGTTGTTTATTTATATAATTGATTGATACAGGATTAAAATCATAACAATTGGTAATTTTCCACCCACGCGCATAATTGAGGTTCAGGTCACTCGTGCGTGGACAGGTGTCCTGTTCCAATGAAATTGCGGGATACTTAATATTAATGAATATTCATGAAATTTGGTCACATGATAGATGAATGAATTTGGAATGCCCTGGAGCGCGAATTAATAAAATCGGAGCACATTAGCCAAAGATATGGAGACCCAAACTTGAAGCCCTGTGGAATGTAAAATACGCAAAAAATCAACATCACCTTTGAATGATGATATTCTACAGCTTCCGATCTTTAATTTGATGTATAAAACACCTTTCTCAGATGAGGTTAAGTTTGCCGCATCGTGTGTCAAAGTTTTCAAAATTTCCAAATTTAGCTTAACCTTTGATCCAGGTCAGCCGAGGTCAAATGGCCGCCATATTGAAAAAGCCGATAGAGTTGTAAACAAATTTTCCGGTGGCAGTTTCTTGATAAACACAGCAAAAAATGAATGAAAAATGTTTTGTAACGAATTAAATTATTAGAATCTTCATTTTCACATCGTTTTTAATTTCTTAACACTCGTCTAAACGAAGATAACAACGGCCGAACAAAATAGCAAGATTCGCGCACGACCGATTCGGCCCACTGTCAGGTTCCATTAATAATGATGAAACACACCTGAAATAACTGTCTCGCATTGATTTAAAACGTATGTTGTCATATTCCATATGTCTTTCAATGTTGAAACAACAGTCTAGCAGTGTTGATACAACAGTCTAACAATATTTTTTTCTGCCAGAGGTTTTTTTCCCCAGTTTAAAAAATGGGCTTGTGTTTTTGCAGTTTCATCTTTGTTTTTCAGTTTTTTTATTATGTTATTACATTCTGATTCTATAAGATTTCATCATTGCAAACCATACTAACACTAACTTTCTGTGCCTGCCATACATATACATGTATAATATACAAAAAAAAAAAAAAGCCTACCGACCGACCCACTTCTACTATTAGAAAAAAAAATAAAAAGCCTACCGACCGACCCACCTCTAATTTTCTGGGTCGGTAAACAGCAAACCAACAATTTTTTAAGGTTGGCCCTATATATTTTTTCAGTTATATCACTGAACCTTTCCCAACCTAATACAAGTCTTGTATAATTCTGCTACTACTTTCCCCTTCAAAAACAATCACGAAACTCTAGATCAATGGATCTAGAGTTTTGGGGTTGTTTTAAAGGGGAGACATAACAAAATAATTGCTGTAATATACAGAGTCAGATTTAGCACTGGTATTTGTTTCTGATTATTTTCTGTTCACGACACTAGACAAATACTATCTCAAAACTAGAAACATTTTTCAGAGAAAAACTGATGTCCCCCCACCAGCCCATAACCCATCCCCTCTAATGAATAAAAAGCCTGTACAAATAAAATATCTATGCAAGTTTGGAAAAATTCCATCCACTGGTTCTAAAGATATCCTACATATAAGACTATGTTCTTGAAAAATGGTTCAGGGTCACCAACTGCTAAACATGTTTTAAACCTGTCAAAACCATGTAGTCATGCAAGCCTGATGAATATACGTCAATTGGTTCAAGGTATAATTCATTTTCAGAGAAAAAAAATAAGCATTTTAAAATTAGTTAGACCTTGAAAATGGGGTCAAGGTCATTAAAACAAAGTAGACTCTTGAGGTTATCCCAAAGGTATATCTATAAAAGTAAAGTGGAAATCAAGCCAAGGGCTAATGAGACATATCAATTTTAGGTGAAATTTAACATATCTAACTCCTCCTGTTATCTTGAAAATGAGGTCAAGGTCACCAAAATCTGATCACCTCTTAAACTGGTCTCAAATTTGTATCCATGCAAGTTTTGTAAAATTCCATCTACTGGTTCAAGAGATATCATGGGTACAAGATAATGTCATCTAATCCTCCAGTGACCTTTAAAATAAGGTCAAGGTCACCAAAATCTAAATAGATCATAAACTTGTCCCAATGATGTATCCATGAAAGTTTGGTGAAATTCCATCCATCAGTTAAGGGGAAATTGTGGGTATAAGAAATTGTCATCTAAGTCCTCCAGTGACTTTGGAAATGAGGTCAAGGTCACAAAAATCTAAACAGCTCATAACTTTGTTCCAGTCATGTATCCAGGAAAGTTTGGTGAAATTCCATTCATTGGTTCAGGAGATATAGTGGGTACCAGAAATTGTCATCTAAGTCATCCAGTGACCTTGGAAATGAGGTCACGGTCACCAAAATGTGATCAACTCTTAAACTTGTCCAAATGATGTATCCATGAAAGTTTGGCCAAATTCCATTCATTGGTTCAGGAGATATAGTGGGTACAAGATATTGTCATTTTAGTTCTCCGGTGACCTTTACAATAAGGTCAAGGTCACCAAAATCTAAACAGCTCATAAACTTGTCCCAGTCATGCATCCAGGAAAGTTTGGTGAAATTCCATCCATTGGTTCAGGAAAATAGTGGGTACAAGAAATTATCATCTAAGTCCGCCAGTGACTTTGAAAATGAGGTCAAGGTCACCAAAATCTATTCATCTCTTTAGTTTGTCCCAATGATATATCCATACAAGTTTGGTGAAATTCCATCCATTGGTTCAGGAGATATGGTGGGTACAAGAAATTGTCATCTAAGTCCTCCAGTTAGCTTGGAAATGAGGTCAAGGTCACCAAAATCTAATCAGCTCTTAAGTTTGTCCCAATGATATATCCATGCAAGTTTGGTGAAATTCCATCCATTGGTTCAAGAGATATTGCGAATACAAGAAATTATCATCTAAGTCCTCCAGTGACCTTGAAAATGAGGTCAGGTCACCAAAATCTAATCAGCTCTTAAGTTTGTCCCAATGATATATCCATGCAAGTTTGGTGAAATTCCATCCATTGGTTCAAGAGATATCGCTCATACAAGAAACTGTCACGCCCACGCCCACGCCAACGCCGACAGGATCCGCACTGAAAACAACATGTCCCCCCTCACCTTTGGTGGGGGGCCATAATAACATCCCCCTTGCTAAGGCCAGTGAAGAAAGGACACAAATTATGCTTTTATAGAAAACAAACAAAAAAATAATTTCCAAATAATGACAAAAGAGACTTTAACTGGAGCTTTGTCAGATAATCTGACAAAACTCTAATTAAAGTTGCTGTTACAACAAGAATTTCGCGGAATGCACTGTCTCCCCTGTTTGTGCACTGCCACAGAACAGAGCTATACCTGAAAACTCAATGCAAACTTTATGCCATTGAAGACAATGTCACTGGAACAGTAATACCTACGTCTCACTTCTGCTTGTAGTAGCAGACAAGACATTGTTGTTGTTGTTTTTCCCCCAGGATAAACAGCTATGGTCAAGTCAGGATGGTCAGTTAACCTAACCACACTATTCCTGGGCAGGCTTAGACCTCCTAAGCGGTTAACCAGTACTAAGTGCACATACTTTTGCCAGTAACTGACGACTGCCCTTCTTAGATTGGCAGAAGGGCAAACAAAAGTATGTGGCCAGACCAGGTATCTAGTCTGGGACCTCTGGCTCTTGAGCAGGCAGGACAAATATTCTAAAATTGAGATATGCAAAAGAGAATAAAATGTACCTGGAACAACAAGTCCTTCATTCCAAGCACACTGTGGTTTTGGCACTATCTGTTGTATCATCACTGGTATGGTTATAGCACAGTCCTCATTGTCAGAAAAACATATTTTAGCAGCCAAGTCCACTACATAGACCCCAGATGAAAAGTCAAATATGCGAAAGCTGAAATTCAAATGAATGAAATTGTTGTTATGATATGACGAAGCTGTTGTTCAGTGGCTAACATCTTGTCATAAAATCATTTGACCACACGTTAAATAACATTTGGTTACCGGGACTTAATGCTAAGATGCTGTCCGTGACAACACTAAGTTTTCTATTGGAATTATGTAAGCTTTTAAAGCAATGAAATCCCAATAGAAAGTCATATGATAAACAGATTATTACACTTATGATTATTTCATATGACAACCAGAAATGTGTCCATAGGACATGGATGCCCCCGCCTAATGCCTTGAGTAAGATGACGCCTTGGCTACGGTACTAGCACTTATAGGATAGCTAGGTTCACATAGGCAGACTTGTATACTTTAAAGGGGGAAATCAAGGAACCATGAAATATATGTAAATGTGACTAACATTTATTCTACTGACACGACTATGACACAAACATGTTTTCATTATAGTCTATTCACATAGCTTAAGTGTGCACTGTGACCTTGACCTATAACATAGTGACATTCCTTGCACGAAATGAATCATCTTGCCATATAGTTTTGATATCCCAACATGCAGGACAAATTTATGGGTTGCATTTGATCAGGTTTTCACTGTAGCCTATGCAGTAAATTTAAGTGATGACTGTGACCTTGACCTTTATGCTAGCAACATGATTCTTGCATGTGACACATTGTCTTGTCACGATGATTATTTATGCCAAAAACTTTTAAAATCTCACAATGCAGGACAAAGCTAAGAGCCAGACACAGAAATGTTTTCTCTACAGCCTTTACCTAAAGTTTTTGTGTGCAGTGTGACCTGACCTTGGAGCTAGTGACACAATTCTAGCACATGACACATCGTCTTGTCATGATGCTCATTCATGCCATAAACTTTTAAAATCCTACCATGCAGGACATAGTAATGGGCCGGACACAAACATGTTTCACTTGCCTACGCACAAAGTTTAAGTGCTCAGTGTGACCATGACCTTCAAGCTCGCAACATGGCTCCTGCACCCGAAACATCATCTTGTCATGATGATCATTTGTGCCAAATAATTTTGAAATCCCATAATGCAGTATAAAGTTATGGGCCGGACATGAACATGTTTTCTGTATAGCCTATGCACAGAGTTTAAGCGAGTGGTATGACCTTGACCTTTAAGCTAGTGACAAAATTCTTACATGCGACACATTGTCTTGCCATGATGATGATTTGTGCCAAATAATATCTAAATCCCACCATGCGTGAGGAAGTTATGGCCTGGACACGATTCTGGTAACACACAAACACACACAAATGTACACATACACACACACGGACAGGGTAACTCTATGTGCCCTTCCACCATTTCATGGCGGGAGCATAATTATGAAACTCTCAGAAGGCTTGTTTCGCAAATTTCTTATGAAATGACCACAAGTGTACAATCCAAGCAAACAGAACAGTCTATCCAATATTTAGCATGAATTTTGGATACCATGTGTATTCTGCTGCAAGACAGGGCTTTTATCGCCCTTCAAAATAGCCCCAAATATGTAAATCTGTCTTATAAATTCTGTTGTTGTATAAGCTGGACCACTGAGACTCAACTTTTTCAACGGAACTGTATCAGTGTCGATGCCACATCTTGACACTGCAAGATACATACACATTTGAGCCACATCATGTGATTTCCAACAATGTGGCATTGGTGACAAGCAAAGGTTCTGATCAGACTGTACATAAATGCAGTCTGATTAGAGCCTTCCCATGTCACATCAGCCATCTATGGCAGTGACCCAAGCCATAAAGCCAGCAGTGGTCTCTGATTACCCTGTGTGAAAAAGAAGGATGACATGAATTTGCGATATTGTTGGAAGTCACATGACGTGGCTCATTTGTTTCACTCATTACATTGACCCTGATACTTGTTTTTTTCAACATTGTGTGGTCAATGAAATTTTTAGGGAGAAGAACTCTATAAGCACTCAGCTTTTGTTCTAATCCCAAGATTGAATTGTATATTATATATATATATGTTAACTGTTACAAGTTAAAAACAATCAAATATGTTTAAACCAATGAAATTCAACTTACTCATATCGTAAGAATCCCTGAAGCTTAAACTGATTCAGAGTAGCAAAATCAAACTCTTCAAACACTATTTCTGAGTGGAATTTTTCAATGCTAAGCTCAATCTTCTGTCGACAAGTGTCAAACATGAGATCCAAGTGGAAGGATCTACGTAGAGTAGGTACGCTGACACAGCAGTTTATCTGTGTGCAGTCATGGAGTAGGGAACACGAACTTCCATGAGGCAGAGGCGGCAGGAGGGATGTAACAATGCTTGGACAGGAGCCTGAAAGAAAATATGAAGTTTTAAAATTTCAAATACTAATGTCTCTTACAAAAAGGCCTTGGCAAACAGTGTAGACCAAGATCAGACTGCTTCTGAAGAAGCAGTTTGATCAGGGTCTTCATTGTTTGCATCATGAAAAAATATCTAAACAAGAATTCCACAGAATGTGGTGTCTCGTCTGACTAAGCATTGTCACAAAACAGAGCTAAATGAGAAAACTCTATGCAAAGTTTACGCCATGGCCAAACACCCAAATGTAATATCTGTAACACCTATGTCTCACTTCTATTAGTCCCAGCAAGGCAAACAAAAATATATTTTTTCTATGCCTTTTCTGCAGGACATGGTAAGTTTATAACATTTACTGTAAGTATAGTAAGGCAAAGCACTTGACTAAATTTTATCTCTGAAATATTAAACAAGAAATGTTACAGTATGTAACAAATGCCCCCAAAGGCCCCTTAAACTGACCTTTGACCCTGATTGTAACCTTGAACTTGGGCAAGGAAGCCGAAATCTTGCAAGTACAATGCCTTTTTATCATGCTTTACCTTTCTGTGAAGTTTGATGAAATTTACTTCAGCAGTCTCCGGTCAGTTTGGAAATATAATCTGACCCATGTGCCCTGATTGTGACCCTGACCCTAGGAATGGGAATCTAAATTTTGTTTGTGACATACCATCCCATTATGTCTTACCATTTCAGGAAGCTTAATACAGTTTGCTTAAGAAGTCTTTTAGTAATGGGGAGAAACGACCTTTGACCTCAGAAGAGACATGATTTGACATCTGACCCCAAATTGTGACCTTGGCCTTGGGTTTGGGATTATAAATATTATGTGTGACAAACCTTCTCATTATGCTTTGTATTTCTGTGAAATTTGATGAAATTCAGTTATGTAGCTTTAAAGTAATCGCAGAAACACTATTTGACCTCTAAGCCCTGACAGTGACCTTGACCTTGGGTTTGGAAATATGAATATTATATGTGACAAATCTTCTCATTACTCTTTACGTTTCTGTGAAATTTGATGAAATTCAGTTATGAAGTTTTAAAGTAATCGCAGAGACACTTTTTTACCTCTAACCCCTGACAGTGACCTTGACCTTGGGCATGGGAACCAAACTCTTGTGCACAACATACCTTCTCATTGTGCTTTATCTTTCTGTGAAGTTTCATAAAATTTGTTTCAGTAGTTTATAAGTTATAGCTGAGACACGATTTAAGACATGATTTGACCTTTGACCCAATTGTGACCTTGACCTTGGGCGTGTGAACCAAACTCTTGCGCGCGACACACCTTCTCCAAGTGCTCTATCTTTCTGTGAAGTTTCATCAAATTTGTTTCAGTAGTTTATAAGTTATAGCTGAGACACGATTTAAGACATGATTTGACCTTTGACCCAATTGTGACCTTGACCTTGGGCGTAGGAACCAAACTCTTGCGCGCGACACACCTTCTCCATGTGCTCTATCTTTCTGTGAAGTTTCATCAAATTTGCTTCAGTAGTTTTAAAGTTATCGCTGAGACACGATTTGTTACGGACGGATGGACGGACGGACGGACTGACGGACGGACTGACGGACGGACGGACGGTGCGATTTTAATATGCCACCCGAAGTTCCTTCGGGGGCATAAAAAAATTACAAATCATATTATAAACATTTTTCACAAAAATCAAATCGGAGCCAGAAAATCTGAGTAAACCTAATAAAATCACAATCAGAAAGAAAACACTAAAAATTTCCCAGTGTTCCAAATGAAAAATTTGACAGATAGGTGCGGAAAGAGCCAACTTTTGGAACAATGCATGCAACTACACTTACCTGTATCCCATCCATTTATCAGTGTTGTTGGTGCCGAAAAAGCTGACTTTTGGAACAATGCATGCAACTGCATTAACCTGTATCCCATCCATTATCTGTGTTTTGGTGCCGAAAAAGCTGACTTTTGGAACAATGCATGCAACTGCACTTACCTGTATCCCTTCCGTTTATAAGTGTTGTTGGTGCGGAAAAAGCTGACTTTTGAAACAATGCATGCAACTGCACTTACCTGTATCCCATCCATTTATCAGTGTTGTTGGTGCGGAAAAAGCTGACTTTTGGAACAATGCATGCAACTGCATTAACCTGTATCCCTTCCATTTATCTGTGTTTTGGTGCCGAAAAAGCTGACTTTTGGAACAATGCATGCAACTGCACTTACCTGTATCCCTTCCATTTATAAGTGTTGTTGGTGCGGAAAAAGCTGACTTTTGAAACAATGCATGCAACTGCACTTACCTGTATCCCATCCATTTATCAGTGTTGTTGGTGCGGAAAAAGCTGACTTTTGGAATAATGCATGCAACTGCATTTACCTGTATCCCATCCATTTATGAGTGTTGTTGGTGCGGAAAAAGCTGACTTTTGGAACAATGCATGCAACTAAACTTACCTGTATCCCATCCATTTATCAGTGTAGTATCATCTGGGTCACCAACAATACAAGGGACTTCACTGAGATAATCAGTCAACTGGAGAGTTGAGAAGAAAAGGTCCACACCTTCATCTGTAAAAGCTTCTAGATCCAGGGAGTTTTCTGCCAGGAAGTTCTCAAACACAAATCCTGAGAATCAAATATTCTTGGTTTAATCAAATACAGCAAAATTCTGAAAATTGGGACACCTAAAATACTTACTATAATTGTCCTTAAAATCAAACAGTTTGTTTTTATAATGCAGTAATGCGTCCAAGATACTGATAAATGGCAAACAGTGCTGACCCTTATAAAAGCAGTCTGATCTGGGTCTGCACTGTAGTCCTGCCCTATCTGTCTAAATACTTAGATACAGTCAACTCCCAATATCTCAAACACTGATATCTCAAAGAATCTTCTTATATCAAAGAATATATTTCCTGTTTATTTACATTTCAACTCCTGTTATCTCAAACTACTGATATTTCAAAGTAAATTTTCTGGTACTGGTACCAGAAAATTTACTTTGAAATATCAGCAGTTTGGGCTGAAGTTCGACTCTGAGATATTGAGAGTTGACTGTTATTACAGTGTAACAGTTACATGATAATTCACTGGATTTACGGGAAATACAGTCGAACCTGTCTTAAGGGGTCACTGTATTAAGGGGTCACCTGTCTTTAGCAGCCACTTTTTGGGGGTCCCGTAGACCAAAATACAGTGCAAATGAACCTGTATTAAGGGGTCACCTGTCTTAAGCAGCCAATTTCTGTGGGTCCCATGGGGTGACCCCTTAAGACAGGTTTGACTGTATTTCCTAATACAAGCACAACTGCTTGTGTCTATTGGATTTAATGCTACTTTAGTAGCATCACAACAGTTTGTGGACATAAAATTAAGCTCAGTGCTTTACTATAATGCTGCTTCCCTGAAAACGCTCACACAGTGGACCCTCTTTACAAAGACAGCATTTCTTTCCAAATATTTTGACGTTAAACTGAATTTGCTGTTATTAAGAATACATATTTTCGATAAAGCCATTCCATGCAGATCAAAGTGCCATTATGAAGAATTTTTCTTTTGTTATGATTGCTGTTAAGAGGGTTGACTGCATTATAGCATTCCCCATCAACTACTGACACTTACCTTCCACCCATACCCCTATCTACTTCTTTATGAGAAGCATATTGTTCCAGCCATCAATACAGAACAACACTTCTTTCAACACTTTCAAGCAGAAAACCCAAACCAAACCTTTAAGAGTCCCAGTACCTTAGTGGGTTAACGGGTGGCCTGCTGATCTAGCAGTCTGGGGTTGATACCACCAGGAGGCTGAAATCTTTTCCATCATAAACAAGGTTCCATTGCACACAGCCTTTCATTATCACCCTCCCATCATCCTGATATGATTCAAATACTGTTGAAAAGGATGTAAAATTGCAAGTCATCTACCAATCTACGCATCTCTTGAAAGTGTACCCATTTACCTTAATATGTGATCAAAGCTTCACTGTTTGCATACAAGATATGAGCTGCTGCACAACAAAACCATCAAAGTGACATATGAGCCAAGTGAAGACTCAGAGCAGCCTGGACATCCTCCCAGTCTGATTAGTCTTTGCTGTGTGTGCTAAAAGGGCAGTAGCTAAGGGCTGAAGCTAGCTCCATGCAGACAGCCAAGCCTCTGATCAGACTCTTCACTGGGTGCAGATGCCACTTTGTTGTTTTTGTTGTGTACTGTAAAACACTTTTAATATCTGCGGTGTCAAAATTTCGCGAATTAATGAAAATAACATATTGGCGTATATTAATTTTGGCGGTCATGATATACCATGGTTCTAGATAATAAAGAAAATTAGATGTAAAATTGTGACAAATGTTCTTACTTTTCTGTTTAACTATAGATTGTGGCATCTATCAGAATCGCCTCATTGAGGCGATTCTTATGGAATGCCACAATTTATAGTTTTATGGAAAGGTAAAGAAAAAATTTACTCATCAAATACTCCTTTTTATCTGAACCCCTGTTATGCTTTCATGCTTTGTGTATATGTATTTAATGCATGAAATATTGGCGGAATAATATTTTAGCTGTCTTTACCTTAACCGCCAATATCGCCAAAATTCAGTAACCGCCAAAAATATGTGTTTTACAGTAATTGCTCATTTTGGATTGTGTCTGGGTCTTGCTCTCAGCAGCAGTCATCAAGTGTTTATTCCCATGAAAAAACTCAAAGTTCCAACTTACCACTAGTGACAAATCCAGTTCCATACTTGCAGAATTCTGGCTTCAGAAGGACATTGTCAAGAACAGTTGAATCAAACAGACAAGCCCCATGAGCCTCTGAACAAACTTGAAGATTGGCTGTAATTCTGAAGGCATCACCCTCTGGAGTTATAACCATACTGGATAAGAGAAAACATCTTTTACACAAAGAAAACAGAAGCCCAGCTGTAACTGTGAAAGAAAAATCACTTTAAACAGTTTTTAAAGGCCCATTTCCTTTTAAGTCTTTAATGAGAAATAAAAATTTGTGTACATTGTAGTTGCAAAAACCCATGTAAATGCTAATATCAAATAAGTTCAGTCACATACTGATTATTTCATTTAATTCTTTCCAGTGCCCTTATAAATAATTCTTTATTTTGCTTATTTTAAAATGTCCATTCATGACATCAGGTAATTATACAAGAGGCCCAAGTCACTCCCCTGAACTTATAATTACTGGATCATTAGCTTATACACACTGAGAATTACAAGGCTGACCATCACAATTTGACATGGAATGGATTTTTATGGAAGTATGTCAGTGTGACCTTTTTTGAGGGAGTTTCCCTGGAGCAATTTGGTACATGCACTGATGAAACTTGCAAGCCTAACAAAATCTGAGATACAGTGCTGCTTGACAGAGAGACAGTTTTTACAAAAGTAGGCCACTACTGTGACCTAATTTTGTGGCTGGAGACATAAAGTGGTTTTGTGCAAGCACTGCAAAGACATCAGAAAGACCATAGACCCATGGAAGCTGAGCTATGTGGGTGACCTTAGCATTTTGAAAAGGTGTCAATTTTTGCTAAAGCAGGTCAGTAGAATTGATTCATTCATGGCCTTGTAAGTTTCAAAAAAAATCTGTTGAAAAATGAAGCCTTAACCATAAGTAAGTGTAAAGTTAAAGAAGATGCCTTGAAAAATGCAACTTCTAGCATGCATACAAGCTCTTTCCCATTGTAAGTCAATGGAAATTTCAAAAGGTTCCAAAAAAACTTTTTTATGTGTCCACACATTGTGTACTTACCTCAATCTGACAAGGCCATAAAGGTAGAATCTGATTTCCTCACCTGTGTCAAAATAGTAAAGCCAATCACTATCATGTATACAAAGACAAAACTACTGTTAGCTGAGTGGGTAGAGTCCCATAATTTTCTGCCACTATTACAAAGGGAAACAATTTTTGTGACTTCCTGGTTGCTTCCCACAACAAAGAAACCCTTTCAAAAAGGTGTCTACTCTTAAAGGAAAGAATATGCTCCAAGTGGAGCAAATTCTTTCCTTTTAGAGTTGCCCCCTATGGAGCAGGGAGGCAAATAAATGAAAATGGCAGAGTTGCCTTTCCTGAAAGTGTACCAATTCATCTTTAGCACCTGATCTCAGAACTATCATCAAAACTCACTTTATCTGGAACCTGGGATATTTGTTGAGGCAAACACATGATCCCAATTTTTCATGGCTCCATATACATTTATTGAATACAAAAGCTTTACTTGTTTTAATGTTAGCAGCTTTTGGGCTTAACATGTTTGCCCAAACTTAAATTCCTGTGAACAGAAAAAGTTGCAACTGAATTCATTTATTCATCTTTTTGTAGAAAAAGTTTGTGAGTTGAAATTTTGACACTTTGGCAGTTATAAATGTTCAAGCTTTTGGTGTTATTTTGGCAAAAGAGCAAAAACAAGACCTGTCGGCATACAGGATAGCTCACCTGACAGTGCCTTGCTCATCACACAAAAACTTATCCCAAAACATCCATTTATGCGGATGCCAATTCCAACACCAGGGTGACAATAGCTCATCTGTACTTACCTACAGGCAAGCTAAAACCTGAACAAGAACTGCATGCTTTAACATTTTTTTTTTTATTTTAAATATCATTTTTATTTATTTATTTATCATTTCAATTTTTTTGCATACAAATACCAAATTAAAGGTTTTAAAACTGTTTAGTTTAGCTTGGAATTATAAAAACATATTTCATTGGTTACAGAAAGGCATTTTCTCCTTGCTAGAATGACCCCGAATAACTAAATCAGTCTTATGAAATGCTGCTATAAGGTGGGGTTTTCTTTCCACAACAATCCTGAAAATCTATGCCCATCTTATAAGATGGATCTAGGTTTTTTAGACTGTTTTGGAGAGTAAAACCCCCATCTTATAACCAAAGAAATACAGTATATAATTAAAATGTCTAACATACCAAATGTAACCTCAGCAAATGATAGGTCATGCGTGTACTTCTCTATCGTTAGTGAAATTTTGTACTCGCACATGTTAATTGAAGCTGAGGCATAGAATGTTCTACCAATGGCATCTGCTGCTACACAACACTGGTAACTATCACATGAGGACTTGAGATTGCAGACGACAGGGCTTGGCAGGGGTGGGAGGCTGACTCCTGGGCACTCTGAAAATAAACCATTTCAACCCAATACTGTAAAATGGAAAAAAGGTGCAAATTTTTAAGGTACATACCTTCATGTCTTTCGGCCATTTTTACAAAGGGGAACAGCTTTTGTGACTTCCTGTTTGCTTCCCTCAACAATGAAGCTCTTCAGAAATGGTGTCTACTTTTAATCAGTCTGAACATTTGTGCAAACAGATCAGTCTTATTCCAATTTTTTAGATACTCTAGGGTTCACAGACTGTATATGCAAAAGGGAAGACTTTGATCAGTTGAGTAGATGTACATGTAATGGAAACTTTTTCACACAATCATAATTATGATAAAAATGATATATTATTTTCATTTCTGAAAGGGAAATTACTACACCAGCCATAACCATTCTGAAATAAAAGATGTTTAAAATTCACCAAGGACATAATCATTACAAGAAAGAAAACTTAAGGTGAGTGAGGTTCCCTTCCCTGGCAAGCGAACCACTACTCTGATAGGGGCGAACCTTAAAAGAAAGAATTTGTCCTCTAGTAACATCTTTCTATTAAGAGTGCCCCCCCCCCCCACCCCCCAATGAAAAGGGAGACAAAAATTTGCATATCTGAGTGACATCTTAAGGTGTATGGGTACACCTCAAAGACTTTCTGCCATTTTACAAAGGGGAATAACTTTTGTTTTTCTTCCTATTGGCTTCTCTAGAAAACGTAGCATTTCTAAATCTGAGTCTACTCTTCATGGAAAGAATATTCTTTTGGAGTAGCAAAATTCTTTCCACTAATGATAGAGGAGGCAAAAATGAAAATTGTGAAGTTGTTTCCCCTGAAAGTGTATC
Organism: Ctena decussata; assembly: GCA_963989385.1. Taxonomy (NCBI): domain Eukaryota; kingdom Metazoa; phylum Mollusca; class Bivalvia; order Lucinida; family Lucinidae; genus Ctena; species Ctena decussata. The sequence continues at coordinate 77,923,804 of OZ022499.1, read as the reverse complement.
AAAACACCATAAATAAACAAAATAAAGAATAAACAAAATAAAATATCATGGCCCAGTTGATGATGTCGTTAGCTAACATTTTGTTAATACTTCAAATGTTAATGGCACAAATCTGCCAATATTTTTTGTTGAAAAAATCTGGGAAGCTTTTCTCACATATTTTCAACCAAAAATAGCAGTGTATTTGGCTATAAAGTTGTAAAACACTTTACGATTTGACCCCTGAACAAGCTCGTTAGGCTAACGATGCTTTGAACAACTGGGCCCATACCTATATTCCAGTTTGTATCTGACCGCATGAAAGGATATTCATCTTGTGAGCAGGGCACCGGTAGAAGATAACTGGATACTCCAAGAGTATGCATGACCTGGTCCAGAAATTCTGGGGGTAGGGGCAAAGCAGGATCTAATGAAAGACCTGTCATTATATCTTCCAGGGAGAAGTCTGAAAATACAAAAATAGCCATCAGAGGAGATGGCAAATCCCCCGACCGAAGACCCCCATGGGCCTTGGTAAAAAGGGTGAACTTCAAAACACATATTAGTAATATTTTGTCATTCTTTTATGCTTCTGATTGACATTATCTGTTAACAGATGCATGATTATCTAACATTCAGACTAAAACAGTATGCTTGACTGCTAAAAAGAGGTAATATCTCAAACAGCCACCATATACACAAATGTATAGTATACGATACATTCAACTTTCAAAATATGTGAATAACTTCTAAAGTACAAGCCCTACAAACCTAATTTTGAGCTCTCTAGTAAGTGAATTTGGACAAAGAATCCAACTCTGGATTTTTTTTTTTTGTTGTGCGGGCACGTGGGGGGGGGGGGGGGGGGGGGGGGGGGAGGTTGCGCGGGCACGTGGAGGGGTCAGAGAGAGTTAGGAACACTGATAAGATATCACAGCATGATCATCGATATTCTAAAAGGTACAAGGTTATTCAAATTCTGGAGCAGGCCAGGGTTATACAGATATGGAGCAGAGACTCAAACAGCAGCTCAAACTACCAAAGGAAAATAACTCACAAAGTAAGAAAGTAAGAGTTATCATTCATGTATGAGACAAATTGTCATGACCTGTTATGCATATCTGTGAAGTATCATGAAAATATTTTAACCCTTTTTTGACCAGTGGTCTTGTCTATTCTTATCATTCAGATAATCCCATTATTAGTTTTAGGGATTTCTGGTGAATATTTTCACTTTTATTGTACTTTGCATAGAAATTCCTGTAAGCAAACAATGTAGACCCTGATCAGACGCCGCGTTTTGAGTCTGCACTGTTTGCATAATGTCCCCAAAACGGGTATCCGGTCTAAAAAGGGTTAAAAGGTATTCAAGCTATGGGGCAGACACCTTAAACTATCAAAGGGAAATAACTCCAAAAGTAAGAAAGCAAGAGTTGTCATTCTTGTTCGCGAAACATCATCATGACCTGTTCTACATATCTGTGAAGTATCATGAAAATATTCCAAAAGGTATTCAAGTTATAGAGCAGACACAAAATCAAACCTAAAACCATCAAGGGGAAATAACTCAAAAAGTAAGAAAGCAGGTGTTGTCATACTTGTTCGAGACACATCTTCATGACCTGTTCTACATATCTGTGAAGTATCATGAAAATATTCCAAAAGGTATTCAAGTTATAGAGCGGACACCAAATCACACCTAAAATGATCAAGGGAAAATAACTCAAAAAGTAAGTAAGCAAGAGTTGTCATTCTTGTTTGCAACACACCGTCATGACCTGTTCTACATATCTGTGAAATATCATGAGAATATTCCAAAGGGTATTCAAGTTATAGAGCGGACACGAATCTGCCCAAAAAATCACACCTAAAACTATCAAGGGGAAATAACTCAAAAAGTAAAAAATAGCCATCAGAGGAGATGGCAAATCCCCCGACCGAAGACCCCCATGGGCCTTGGTAACAAGTAGCCCAAAGGGCAACAATTGCTCACCTGAGAGACATTGTAAACCTATAGGGATATTTAAGATGCTCAAGGGCAGCTAACTCCACAGTCAGTGGTCCAATCAGGCTGAAAATTAAACTCATCCAAAACATTATGTATGCCCTCATTTAATATATGCAAGTTTAAAAAGTATCCGATCAAGAGCACAATAGACAGAGCTGTCAAGGGCAGCTAACTTCGTAGTGGTTGGCCTGATCTGGCCAAAATTTGAACTTGTTTAAGATATTATGCATTTCCTCATTACCTGCAAGTTTGAAAAGGATCAGATCAGTAGAAACCAAAAAAAAGTGGCTACATTGATTATTTGGATGCTCAAGGCAGGTACTCCATAGTCAGTGGTGGGATCTAGCCGAAATGCTAACTAATCCAAGCTTTTATGCATATCCTCATTACCTGCAAGTATGAAGAGGATCTGATGAAAAATGAAAATGTGATGACGTTGTTTTCTCCATTATAAGACTATGGGATTTTTTTCAAACGCTCAAGGGCAGCTAACTCCGTAGTCTGTGCTCGAATCCGGCCAAATTTCGAACTCATCCAAGCTCTTATGTATGTCATACCTGCAAGTATGATAAGGATCTAATCAAAAACCTTGATTGCAGCACCCTGAAAGTCAAACTTGCTCGAAATATTGTCATGCCCTACATTTGTGTGAATTTATTTTAAAATCGGTTGAGAAATGTAGGTGCTAGAGCGATGACAAAGTTTTTCTAAAAATAGCCACAGTGACCTTGACCTTGGGCACAGCATCCTGAAAGTCAAACTTGCTTGAGATGTTGTCATACCCTACATTTGTGTCAAGTTATTTCAAAGTCCATGGAGAAATGAAGGTGCTAGGGCGATGACAAAGTTTTTCTAAAAGTGGCCACAGTGACCTTCACATTGGGCACAGCATCCTGAAAGTGGAACTTGCTCGAGATATTGTCATGCCCTACATTTGTGTGAATTTATTTTAAAATCCATTGAGAAATGTAGGTGCTAGAGCGCTGACAAAGTTTTTTCTAACAATAGCAACAGTGACCTTGACCTTGGGCGCAGCACCCTGGAAGTCAAACTTGTTTGAGATATTGTCATGCCCTACATTTGTGTGAAGTTGATTTCAAATCCGTTGAGAAATGTAGGCGCTAGAGCGATGACCAAGTTTTTCTAAAAATAGCCACGGTGACCTTGACCTTGGGTGCAGCACCATGAAAGTCAAACTTGCTCGAGATATTGTCATGCCCTACATTTGTGTGAAGTTATTTTAAAATCTGCTGATAAATGTAGGAGCTAAAGCGCTGACAAAGTTTTTCTAAAAATAGCCACAGTGACCTTGACCTTGGGCGCAGCATCCTGAAAGTCGAACTTGCTCGAGATATTGTCATGCCCTACATTTGTGTGAAGTTATTTTAAAATCTGCTGAAAATTGTAGGTGCTAAAGCGCTGACAAAGTTTTTCTAAAAATAGCCACAGTGACCTTGACCTTGGGCGCAGCATCCTGAAAGTCGAACTAGCTCGAGATATTGTCATGCCCTACATTTATGTGAAGTTATTTTAAAATCCGTTGAGAAATGTAGGCAATAGAGCGATGACAAAATTTTTCTAAAAATATGTGTTGACGTTGTTTTCTCCATTATAACACTATGGGATTTTTTTCAAACGCTCAAGGGCAGCTAACTTCGTCGTCTGTGCTCAAATCCGGCCAAATTTCGAACTCATCCAAGCTCTTATGTATGTTATCATTACCTGCAAGTATGAGAAGGATCTAAGCAAAAACAGTTGAGAAAACGTGATGACGCCATTTTCCCCATTATAACCCTATGGGATTTTTTTCAAACGCTCAAGGGCAGCTAACTCCGTAGTCTGTGCTCAAATCCGGCCAAATTTCGAACTCATCCAAGCTCTTGTGTATGTCATCATTACCTGCAAGTATGATAAGGATCTAATCAAAAACAGTCGAGAAAACGTGATGACGCCATTTTCCCCATTATAACCCTATGGGGGCTATCTGTTGCCATGGAAACCAGAGTTCTGAGCTGATCGGCACCAAAACCTATTGCAGCCTTTCCCCCACCCAAATGATGCTTCAGATAAAATTTGATTGCGATCGGCCCACTGGTCTCTGAGATATTTATGTTTGAAAGTGTTGACGCACCCACGCACCCACCCACCCACGCACGCACGCACGCACGGACGACGGCTCGACTCCCATCCTATAAGCTCACCTCTGAGCCTTCGGCTCAGGTGAGCTAAAAATGGTGCACTTCAAAACACATATTAGTAATATATTGTCATTCTTTTATGCTTCTGATTGACATTATCTGTTATAGTGGGGCAGATATGTAACAAATTTTGGCCGAATTGTGCACTTTTTGATAAAAGCATGAAATTTGGTACATAGTTAGATTGGACCAAAATATGAATTTTCAGGGTGGATGCCAAGCTGAATTGTGCTTATTTCGGCGGCCATCTTGATTTTTCAAAATGGCGTCTGCCTTATAGGTAAGTTTCATACTAATCAGAGCCCATTACATTTTGTATAGACTTTGAGCTGAAAAAAAGACCCCCTGTCATATGGAGGAACTCTAGAGAGAAGTGTTTGCAGAAGTTACTATTAAAATTGTGTTGGTTTATACCTGTAAACCCTCTGATCATGGGTTAAGCCCACATATGTAAATTACATATTTATATTTCCATAGAACCATATAATTTGAATGCAGAAACATTTCGTTTTGTTTCTGTCAGCCCTTCACCCTTTTTTCCTATCTTCAATAGTGGAATAATTACAGTCTGCATGATTTTTCTTATCATTTTCAACTACTGGAGGTAACGTAAATAACATTTAGTTATAAAAGTCCATTATAATACCACTTATGAACTTTCTTCACTGTGTCTCAAAAATATTATAAATATGACATTCTTTCAGTTATTAAGAAACGTTGCTTCTTGAGACCTCTGACACTTTAATAGTTAGGTTAAAGGTGACATAACGTGTGTTTTATACGTTACGAAAAATAGGATACTGCAAACTAATAATGTTTCTAGACATGAAAAAGCTCTGAGGACATTCACTCTTTTCTGGCATTTTATTACATGTACCTAAATTAACATTATTAATAACTTACTTGCCTAACTACATGTACTTAACTGTTTTGTCAACCTATTAATGATACTAGCATACATGATATTTATTATAAAAAATGACTAAAAAGTTAAATTAAATAAAAAAAACAGAGACATCACTGTAGAGAAAATAAAGCCCTGCCGTAGTAGGACAGCACTTTATGTAGAAGTAAAGTCAAGAGATAAGCAGTCAACAGTCAGTCTTAAAAAATAGCGCCCCAAAAGCATTAATTCAGCATTATAGTGTCTAGTATGACATGTAATCTACAAAATATACAAGAGCATTGCCTTACAGTGTTTATTGAAAAGATGTAGCATATTAAGTGCAAACAAAAGAAAGACTGTTGATAAGAGAAATATAAACAGACATTTGAAGATTTTTTAACAGAATGTTACATGTAAACTTGGGTTGCAGAGCACATTTACTTTAGTTAAGGTTCTATGGGTAGTATACGTTACACAAGAAATGCCATTTCTCAACTAAAACCATCATATAAAATAAAACAAGAGGGCCATGAGGCCCTGAATCGCTCACCTGAACAATTGGCAAGGTGGCTTTTACTTATCATGTCTGAAATTGTCAAAATATGAGTTTTGGGTCAAAAGTCAAAGAATGACCATGACCACTTGTACTCATAAATCTTCATGTACTCATTAAGATAACTGTATATACCATTTTTAGGCCAAAATCTTCAAAACTTTCCATGAAATCTTATGTTCTAGCATTTTCCCATATTTGACCATGCCGCAAAAAAGGTCAAGGTAAACCCAAGGTCACCATTTGAACAGCCTTGGTGGTACTCTAGTACTCCATGCTATTTACCAAGTTTCAAGGCCATAGGTGTATTGGTTCTGGAGAAGAAAAATATTAAAGATTTATACCATAAGTGGTAATGGCGGCCAAGTTGGTCATGTGACCTGGACCGTTTGCACAAATTTTTCATTCAATCAACCCCTGGAGGCTCTATATGAAATGTGTTCACAATTGGCCCTTTGGCTTTTGAGGAAATGGTTGAAAATGTCAAAATATGAGCGATCTGGATCAAAGGTAAAAAATGACCTTGACCTCTTGTACTCATAATTCTTCATGAACTCATTAAGACAACTGTATATACCAATTTTTAGGCCAAAATCTTCAAAACTTTCCATGAAATCTTATGTTCTACCATTTTCCCATATTTGACCTTGCTGTAAAAGGTCAAGGTCAACACAAGGTCATAATTTGAACAATCTTGATAGTACTCAAGTACCCAATGCTACATACAAAGTCTCAAGGCCATCGGTCAATTGGTTCTGGAGAAGAAGATTTATAAAGGTATGTACCATATATGGGCATGGTGGCCATGTTGGTCATGTGTCCAGGAGCGTTAGAAAATTTTTTCATTCCCTCAACCCCTCGAGGCTCTATATGAAATTTGGTTTCAATTGGCCCAGTGGTTTTAGAGCAGATTCTTTGAAATTGTCAAAATTTGAGATTTCTGGGTCAAAAGTCAAAGAATGACCTTGACCTCTTGTACTCACATATCTTCATGTACTCATTAAGATGATTGTATATACCAAGTTTTAGGCCAAAATCTTCAAAACTTACCATGAAATCTCATGTGCTAGCATTTTCCGATATTTGACCTTGCCGTAAAAAAGGGCAAGGTCAACCCAGGGTCATAATTTGAACAATCTTGATAGTACTTGAGTACCCAATGCTACATACCGAGTTTCAAGGCCATCGGTCTACTGGTTCTGGAGAAGAAGATTTTTAAAGGTTTTTACCATATATGGGCGTGGTGGCCATGTTGGTCATGTGACCGGGACTGTATGAAAAATTTTCATTCCCTCAACCCCTGGAGGATCTATATGCAATTTAATTACAATTGGCCTAGTTGTTTTTGAGGAGATTGTTTGATATTGTCAAAATATGAGAGTTCTGGGTCAAAGGTCAAAGAATGACCTTGACCTCTTGAACTCATAAATCTTCATGTACTCATTAAGATGACTGTATGTACCAATTTTTAGGCCAAACTATTCAACAGTTTCCAAGATATCTTATGTTGCAGCATTTTGCCATATAAAAGCATAAGGAAGCAAATTTGACCTTACCGTAAAAAAGGTCAAGGTCAACCCAAGGTCATAATTTGAACAATCTTGGTAGTACTCTTGTACCCGATGCTACATACCAAGTTTCAAGGCCATCGCCCTATTGGTTCTGGAGAAGAAGATTTTTTCAGGTTTTTACCATATATGGGCATGGCGGCCATGTTGGTCATGTGACCAGGACCGTTTGAACAACTTTTCGTTCCTAAGGTCCCAGGAGGCTCTATATGAAATTTGGTTACAATCGGCCCAGCGGTTTCAGAGGAGAAGTTGTTTGAAAGTGTGGACGGACGACGGACGGACGACGGACGACAGACGACGGACAACGGAGCCTTACCATCCTATAAGCTCCCCCGGAGCCCCTGGCTCAGGTGAGCTAAAAAAATACTGCATAATGCCAAAATACTACAAGTTTTACAACACAGCTTTACGTTGTCTATTTTGTAATGCTCCTGACTGTGATGCCTTAAGCAGGACTTTGGGAATAAAATATCGAAACATGAACTGAAAGCTAATGATACGAGGAGTTGAGTAATAGACTAAGTGGATATTTGAAACTGGTTTCGATAAATTCTTCCTTTTACGACAATCTTCATTCTATGCCCCAGTTTTGTTTTATTATTTTTTCTTACCTTATCAATGCTTATATATTTAACAGTTTCTTGAGGGGTGCCTAAATATGGGAACTTAAGTAGTTGTTATTGACTTGTAAGACTTTTTACAAGTAATAATAATCTGCAGTGTTCCAACTGCACAAAATGCAATGGCAAATGAAAAAAGACTACATATATTAATCAACATCAATGTAACTACTTAGGGATTTAAAGGCAAATCTCAGTTCCTCATCTTCTAAATGAACCTGCAGTATGACTAGAAATTAAACAAGAACAAACATAACAAGTAATGTATACAACCATTTTATTGGGCAATTTACTAATTAGACACACCTTATATATAGTAAAACGTTATGTATAGGGCAGAAACAAATTAAACAAGTTATGCCTATACATATCAAGGACTAACCAAATTAAATGTTATTCTAATTAATCCTTTTGCCTAGTTTGTTGTAATCATGTCGGGAAAGAGGTATGGGAGGTGGGGCAGGGGAGTAAATAATTTATTGATGATGAAGTCCTACTGCTTATGAACAGTGTTCTCAATACAACTTGACAATATAAAAGAATATACTAATACAATAAATAATTTATTACAAGTTGTTTGAAAGTAATTATGCTGTTGTAATATTTTAGGTGTTGATAATAGTAAGCCGTAATATGCAAAGATGGTGGTGCAAAATTACCTGATCAGGAAAGATTATGTCTTTTTATAGTGACAGTTATATTTCGTGAACAGAAAATGATGGGAAAGCTCTTATTTCCATGTCTCACTATAAAGATTTGCACTTTTTTCGTTTTCCTTACAGTAATATGCGACAGTATAAATAACGAGAGCTACATGTATACAAACAGATAACGTTTATTACCAGTCAGGTACACATTTAACGTGATATTCAACCTTAAGCCTGATCAACATATTTACTTGTTGAATGTGTCATTAAAAGATTATTATAGTGAAGCTGCTGGAAAACTATATTTTAAAAGAGTCAGAGCCAGAGTATGCCATTCGTAAAGACCTTTGTTTTTCCTGTTGTACTACAGGAAATATTGAAAATCTACGTTTACTACATGTATCTGAATATCTGAATATGGTTTACAGGTTAACACTTAAAGCATTGACAGCCTAGCTGCAGTCTGAAACTGACTCTTTACAACAGTTTGCAATTCTAATTATCTGACACCACTAACAATTATATACAAACTACAATTGTGTAACTCAACGTTACCACTAAACCTACCTTCAGATACATGTACATGTTTAAATCATATAATTATAGTTAAAAACATACAACGATGGTTTTTCAGTATAGTGGCATATGCTTCTGGCTACTTAAGATGATATACAGATCAAACTGAGGATACACTAGTTACCATTTACACGTGTATCTATTTCTCGAAGTCATTCTTCAAAATTGTATGGTCTCTTACAAAAATGTTTCGTTCTAGATTCAAGTAACTTTTCAGTGCTGTATTGACTAATTCAAAAGGAGCCAATCTGTTCTCTCTTATATGTGCATAATTTGAAAACGAATAATAGAGTTAGTTCAGTAAGGACCACATTTATCGACCATCAATTTTGGTTTATTTAGATTATTGTTGTTTGTTGGTACCTTTCTACTGTTATGTACGTTACACATCGAATATGATTTTTTTTCTTTTAAATCCTTATATATTATATAACTTTGTGCATTAAAATAAACTCAAATACATTTAAGGATTAAACTATGTTTTTTGCTCCTTTAATAAATTATGAGTAAGGCAAAATGATTTATTATGTAGACTAAAGCAACAAGAAAAATAACAAGTAAAAGAATTGCTATCGTCATCCAGTTAATAGGTTTTATTCACTAGAAAAAGAATTAAATCTGCAAAACAATGATATTTTGATAGGTTTTGTTCACCAGATGGTGAGGAATTATGATTCACTGTATTCCGTTTCTATACTTACAAACATGTAATTATCGATTAGTGTCATGTCTACGCCCAGGAGCATAGATCAGAAATGCCGAATAACAGACAAGTTTGAGAAAATCATGGCGAAAGTTCAGCTAAACATGTTCAGAAACACAAAACTGGTCTTTCTAATGATTTCCGATTCTGTTTGTCATAAAATGCAGTTTCAGTGGCGGCCATTTTGAAATTCAAGATGGCCGCCATAAATGGAATTTTTCGGCTTGGCATCCACCCTGAAAATGCTTAGAATAGCTTTGTCTAGCATTGTGCCAAATTTCATGCTTTTATCAAAAAGTGCACAATTATATCACATATCTGCCCAGCTATTAACAGATGCATGATTATCTTACACTCAGTCTAAAACAGTATGATTGACTGCTAAAAAGAGGTAATATCTCAAACAGGCACCATATACACAAATGTATAGCATACGATACATTCAACTTTCAAAATGTGTAAATAACTTCTAAAGTTCAAGCCCTACAAACCTAATTTTGAGCTCTCTAGTAAGTGAATTTGGACAAAGAATCCAAATCTGGAAAAAAAATAATTTTTTTTTGGGTGGGGTGGGGGGAGGGGGGGGGGGGCACGGGAATTTGGAGGTGTCAGAGAGAGTTAGGAGCGTAGGAGCACTGATAGATATCACAGCATGATCATCGATATTTTAAAAGGTACACGGTTATTCAAATTCTGGAGCAGGCCAGGGTTATAAAGATATGGAGCAGAGACTCAAACAGCAGCTCAAACTACAACAAGAGCTGTCGCCTGACAGCATAGCTCGCCTGAATAAGTGCTTGCCCATGACACAGTTGCTATGGTGGTGTAGACTGCTAGGCATAAAACTTCAAACAAGCATGTCCATAATGACAACACATTTATAAACAAACGCTATCTCAGAAATAAGTCTTTAAATAAAATAAAAAAAAAAAAAAAATCCACATGAAATTTCAAAGTCCATGAGCTTGAGGACAAAGAACTAAGGGGTAGAGGGGTAAGGGGTGGGGTGTGTGTGTGTGGGGGGGGGGGGGCTAGGATGTATCAAAACCTTGAACCATTATCCAATATCAGTCCAAGTATTAGTATCAACTGAGTCCATTGTGGCACTGTGAAATTATGTCTTATAAATACTATAACTCTAACCAAAATCTTGTAGACAAAATTCAAAGTTGATAACCTTGACTTCAAGGTCATCCAGTGGGGTAAGTATATAGTGTTTTGTAAAAACTCAAAAGTGTCTAACATCAGTTCAAGTGTAAACTAAATCTCTGTCAAGCATTATGGATCAGTATGCAATTAGAACACTTTAATAAAGACCAAATTTCTTAAGTCCCTGACCTTGACATCAAGGTCACTGAGCAGGGTTGGGGTAGTACTATGTAAAAGTTTATACTAATATATAACTACAGTGCAAATATAAAAAGAATTCATCTATGGGTTCAGGAGAAATGTGTCTTTAAAAAACTTGAACCAAAACATCCAATCAATAAAAGGGCAATTTTCTGAGTCCATGACCTTGACATCAAGGTCACTGAGGGGGGTGGGGGTAGTACCTTGGAAAACTTTGAACTAATATCTAACTATAGTGCAAGTATCAAAGGAATCCATCCATGGGTTAAGGAGATATTGGGCTTTATAAAACTTTAACCAAAACATCCAGTCCAAAAAACTCCCAATTTTCTAAGTCCATTACCTTGACATCAAGGTCACAAAGTGGGGTGGGGGTGGTACCCTGTTAAACTTTGGACCAATATCTAACTACAGTGCAAGTATCAAAAGAATCCATCCATGGGTTAGGGAGATATAGGTCTTTAAAAAACTTTAACCAAAACATCCAATCCGGACGCGGACGCGGACGCTGACGCTGACGCGGACGCCAAGGTGACAACAATAGCTCTTCCTGAACTTTCGTTCAGGCGAGCTAAAAAAGGGAAATAACTCACAAAGTATGAAAGCAAGAGTTATCATTCATGTATGAAACAAATTGTCATGACCTGTTCTGCATATCTGTGAAGTATCATGAAAATGTTTCAAAAGGTATTCAAGCTATGGAGCGGACACCTAATGTCATCAAAGGGAAATAACTCCAAAAGTAAGAAAGCAAAAATTGTCATTCTTGTCGCGTTCGCGACACATCAACATGACCTGTTCTACATATCTGTGAAGTATCATGAAAATATTCCAAAAGGTATTCAAGTTATAGAGCGGACACGAAATTACACCTAAAACCATCAAGGGGAAATAACTCAAAAAGTAAGAAAGCAGGAGTTGTCATTCTTGTTCTCGACACATCGTCATGACCTGTTCTACATAACTGTGAAGTATCATGAAAATATTCCGAAAGGTATTCAAGTTATAGAGCGGACACGAAATCATACCTAAAATGATCAAGGGGAAATAACTCAAAAAGTAAGAAAGCAAGAGTTGTCATTCTTGTTCGTGACACACCGTCATGACCTGTTCTACATATCTGTGAAGTATCATGAGAATATTCCAAAGGGTATTCAAGTTATAGAGCGGACACGAAACAACACAAAATAACAGCTAAAACCATCAAGGGGAAATAACTCAAAAAGTAAGAAAGCAAGAGTTGTCATTCTTGTTCGCGACACATCGTCATGACCTGTTCTACATACCTGTGACGTATCATAAAAATATTCCAAAGGGTATTCAAGTTACAGAGCGGACACGAATCTGCGAAAAAAATTACCAAAGGGGAGATAACTCAAAAAGTACAATAGCAAGAGTTACCATTCTTGTACGCGACACATCGTCATGACCTGTTCTATATAACTGTGAAGTATCATGAAAATATTCCAAAGGGTATTCAAGATATAGAGCGGATAAGAAAATGTTTACGGACGGACGGACGCCAGGCTCATCGCTATATCCCCCGAACCTTTCGGTCGGGGGATAAAAAGCAAGAGTTGTCATTCTTGTTGCGACATATCATCATGACCTGTTCTACATTTCTGTGAAGTATCATAAAAATATTCCAAAGGGTATTCAAGTGACAGGGCGGACACGAATCTGCCAAAAAATCACCAAAGGGGAGATAACTCAAACAGTACAATAGCAAGAGTCACCATTCTTGTACATGACACATCATCATGACCTGTTCTGCATAACTATGAAGTATCATGAAAACATTCCAAAGGGTATTCAAGATATAGAGCGGACAAGAAAATGTTTACGGATGGATGGACGGACGGACAGACGGATGGATGGACGGACGCCAGGCTCATCGCTATATCCCCCTTTCGGTCGGGGGATAAAAACAGAAAAGCTCATTTCTGGGTGCAAATAGACTATCACTCACAAAAAGCGACTTATCTTACTTTAAAATTGAACTTTTCACTTCATCCAATTTACAGTCGAAGAAAATACAAACAAGAGCAGCATAAACGGTATATGCTAGTCATTCGGCTATAAAACAGGGATTTTCCCCTCTCTAAAATGACCCTAAATATCTAAATCAGTCTTATGAAATTCTGCTTTAAGATGGGTTTTTGCCTTCCAAAACAATTCCAAAAATCTAGATCCATCTCACAAGATGGATCTAGATTTTTGAGATTGTGCTTCCTTTTCAAAACAATCAGAACAAGAGGGCCATGAGGCCCTGAATCGCTCACCTGAGCAATCGGCAAAGTGGCTTTTTCTTATGTCTGAAACTGTCAAAATAGAAGTCTTGGGTCAATAGTCAAAGAATGACCATGACCTCTTGTACTTATAAATCTTCATGTTCTCATTAAGACAACAATATATACCATTTTAGGGCAAAATCTTCAAAACTTTCCATGAAATCTGATGTTCTCGCTTGATGTTATAGAATCTCAGTTTATCAGATCTCAAAGATTGCTGTCCACAGCTTAAGGCATTTATGTGCTTCCTGAATGGATATCATTTACTTTCTTTTGATATGACAAAACCAAAGAAAAGTTTGTGCTTCTTACTGGAATATTATTAGTAGGCGTACTGAAAATTAGGGGGTATATTTTTTACGTTCGTGACCCCACATCAGAACTGGATTCCAAGGCAGTTTTAATGCAGGTCACGACAGAAATAAAACATACCCCTAATTATCCTCAATACTCCCCTGCCTACCCCTCTTAAACTGAGCTCTGAATACAAACCTGGATCTAGAAAACCAGCATCCAACCGGCACATAGGATATGGAATGACAACATTGTCCATGATGGTATGATTAAATTCGCAGTCCTCTCCCTTGAAACACAATTTAATATCTACCGTCACTATAAAGGCCCTGGCATCAGGATCACTGTCAATTTCATACCTGAAAGTAGATTTGATTAAAGTCAGGGATCAAGCCAGGGGGCAACATGGGTGAAATAATCATCCTAGGAGCCAAAATTGCACCCTGTATTTGGCTCAGGGGGAATTTCACCCTGTATTGGGCTCAGGGGTATTTTTTTTTTTTGTTACTTTTTTAGAATTTTCATCAGGATCAAGCTAGGGGCAACATGGGAGAAATAATCCTCCTAGAAGCCGAAATTTCACCCTGTATTGGGCTAAGGGGGAGTTGTTTTTTTTATTTACTCTTTTAGAATTTTCATCAGGATCAAGCAAGGTGCAACATGGGAGAAATAATCGTCCTAGGAGCCGAAATTTCACCCTGCATTGGCCTCAGGGGGGATTTTTTATTTTTTTATTTTTTTTTTCAGAATTTTCATCAAATCATTCCACAAACAAGCTGTTATGGCAATATAGTACAGTTGCAGCTCAGTTATCTTTCAATTTAATGTCAATAGTAAGCATAGTAGCTATTTTTTGTTAAAATTGAATGAAAAATGTCATAATCATGTGCTACTACTTCTGCCTTCCTGGCTGTCACTTCTCCCTATTTCAACTGGAAGGAGTTACTTCTCCATAAATTTTGAGTCCAGACTAGCCTGACCCCTGAAAGTCTAACATGACGTTTACATAAATTTTGTCCTCATGACAGTTTTACAAATTTACTTAGACATTTTCTCAAAGTCTAGTGATAGGACACAACAGTAATTAACCATCTAATTAATATTGTATACGTTATCAAAAGCTATCATAAAAAAACAGTCTCTTCTGCAGCTCTCTGCTTTCATACACAGATATATCAAAGCATATGACTTACTCCACCCTCACAAGACCAAACAGGGATAGTGCACCTCTTGTACCTGCAAAGAAAAGAGAAATATTGAAATATTTACTTCATTTATTGATGTACAGTCAAACCTGTCCTGAGGTCCACCTCTGAATAATATCACCTGTACTTAGGGACAACTTCAAAGTAATGCCAAAGGCATACACGTACATCAGTTTATCATTAAAGAGACGAAACCTAACCTTATTCATTGGGCGGCCTTCATATGCAGGTGTGACAAGAACTTATAAGATGTCTATAAATGCTGATGTAAATGCTTCCTGAATATTAATAAGATGAATTTGTGGTAAAATCTGCAAATGTAATGCAGAGGTTGAGCTGAAACGTGAGAAAACCAACAAAGTGGTTGTGTGCCCAGCGCAGACTCAGATCAGCCTGGGCATTCATCCAGTCTAATCAGTCTTGGCTGTCCTCATGGAGGTAGCTTAGAGCCTTAACTACCCCTTAAGTGCTTAGGGAAGAGCCTGATCAGACTGGGCAAATGCCCAGGCTGATCTGAGTCTGCACTTTGTGCGTAACCACTTTGTTGGTTTTCTCGTGTCATGGCTCAGTTCACTTCTGTGCATTCTTCATAAAAACATATGTGACCCCCTCATCAGAACTACATGCAGAGTTTGTTCCAATGTGGGGCCACAACATTGTTTTTTGTATTTTTTATTTTTTTTGATAACTGAAATTAGAAGTTAGAATTATCAAAGAAAACATTTCCAGAGGTTTAATTTACCTACCAAACTCATATGAACCCAGTGAGATATTTCTCTTGAAGTTATCCACACCAATTATCAGCCTTGCATCGCAGGAATCCACCCAGACGTAAGCACTAATGCCTCTTCTCAGAAAGCCTATGTCTGCACAGCAGGTCACACCAGAGCAAAAATCTTCGATGTAGCATGACAGGGGATCAGGTAGCTGTGGCAAATTGAAGTCAAAGGAGCACACTGAAAAATAACGTTCAAGCTGTTTGTCTATAACCTTGATTAATGAAGTACAAGAGGGCCATGGTGGCCCTGAATCGCTCACCTGAGCATTAATCAGTTCACTGGCTCTGGTGAAGATTTATAAGAGTTTTTACCATCTAACATTTGACCTAGTTTTTGACCCGACATGACCCAGTTTCAAACTTGGCCTGGATATTGTAAGAATAAACATTCTGACACAGTTTCATTGAGATTGGATCAAAACTGTGCCCTCTAGAGCGTATACAAGGTCGTTCTTATATTTGACCTAGTGACCAAGTTTTTGACCCGACACAACCCAGTTTCAAACTTTACCTAGATTTCATTAAGATAAACATTCTGACAGAGTTTCATGAAGATTGGATCAAAACTGTGCCCTCTAGGGTGTACACAAAGTTTTTCTAAGATTTGACCTTGAGCCGACGTGATTCAGTTTCATAGGGGGCTTAGATATACAGACAATAAACATTTTGACATAGTTTCATGAAGATTGGATCAAAACTATGCCTTCTAGTGCTTACACAACGTTTTTCTAAGATTTGACCTAGTGACCTAGTTTTTTACACGACATGACCTACTTTCAAACTTGGCCGAGAGTTTATGAAGATAAACATTCTGACAAAGTTTCATAAAGATTAGATCAAAACTGTGTCCTCTAGAGCGTACACAAGGTTTTTCTATGATTTTACCTAGTGACCTAGTTTTTGACCCGACATGACCCAGTTTCAAACTTGTCCTACATATTATGAGGATAAACATTCTGACAAAGTTTCATGAACTTTGGATCAAAACTGTGCCTTCTAGAGCGTACACAAGGCTTTTCTAAGATTTGACCTAGTGACCTAGTTTTTGACCCAACAAGACCCAGTTTCGAACTTGGCCTAAAGTTTATGGAGATAAACATTTTGACAATGTTTCATAAAGACTGGATCAAAACTGTGTCCTCTAGAGCGTACACAAGGTTTTTCTATGATTTGACCTAGTGACCTAGTTTTTGACCCGACGTGACCCAGTTTTGAACTTGTTCTAGATATTAATGAGGATAAACATTCTGACAAAGTTTCATGAACTTTGGATCAAAACTGTGCCTTCTAGAGCGTACACAAGGTTTTTCTAAGATTTGACCTAGTGACCAAGTTTTTGAACCGACATGCCCCAGTTTCAAACTTATCCTACATATTATGAGGTTAAACATTCTGACAAAGTTTCATGAACTTTGGATCAAAACTGTGTCCTCTAGAGCGTACACAAGGTTTTTCTATGATTTGACCTAGTGACCTTGTTTTTTACCCGACATGACCTACTTTCAAACTTGGCCGAGAGTTTATGGAAGTAAACATTCTGACAAAGTTTCATAAAGATTAGATCAAAACTGTGTCCTCTAGAGCATACACAAGGTTTTTCTATGATTTGACCTAGTGACCTAGTTTCTGATCCGACATGACCCAGTTTCAAACTTGTCCTACATATTATGAGGATAAACATTCTGACAAAGTTTCATGAACTTTGGATCAAAACTTTGCCTTCTAGAGCGTACACAAGGCTTTTCTAAGATTTGACCTAGTGACCTAGTTTTTGACCCAACATGACCCAGTTTCGAACTTGGCCTAGAGTTTATAGAGATAAACATTCTGACAATGTTTCATAAAGATTGGATCAAAACTGTGTCCTCTAGAGCATACACAAGGTTTTTTCTATGATTTGACCTAGTGATCTAGTTTTTGACCCGACGTGACCCAGTTTCAAACTTATCCTAGATATTATAAGGATAAACTTTCTGATAAAGTTTCATGAACTTTGGATCAAAACTGTGCCTTCTAGAGCGTACACAAGGTTTTTCTAAGATTTGACCTAGTGACCTAGTTTTTGACCGGACATGACCCAGTTTCGAACTTGGCCTAGATTTTATGGAGATAAACATTCTGACAAAGTTTCATAAAGATTGGATTAAAACTGTGTCCTCTAGAGCGTACACAAGGTTTTTCTATGATTTGACCTAGTGACCTAGTTTTAGACCCGACGTGACCCAGTTTCAAACTTGTCCTAGATACTATGAGGATAAACATTCTGACAAAGTTTCATGAACTTTGGATGAAAACTGTGCCCTCTAGAGCGTACACAAGGTTTTTCTAAGATTTGACCTAGTGACCTAGTTTTTGACCCGACATGACCCAGTTTCAAACTTGGCCTAGATTTTATAAAGATTAACATTCTGACAAAGTTTCATTAAGCTTGGATCGAAACTGCGCCCGCTAGAGTGTACACAAGCAAAAGTTGACGGACGTCTGGACGGACGTACGACGGACATCAGGGTATCCCAAAAGCTCACCCTGAGCACTTCGTGCTCAGGCGAGCTAAAAAACCCACACACACATGCATGCTCCTACACACATGCACACACGCATGCACACACGCATGCACACACACACACACACAGAGAGAGAGAGAGTAAATTCACAGTTTACCACTTTCACAAACAAAAATAGCCATCAGAGGAGATGGCAAATCCCCCGACCAAAGGCCCCTTGTGCTTTGGTAAACACAGTGCCCTTCAAAACATTTATAAATAGTATACTGTCATTCTTTTATGCTCCTTATTGACAATATCTGTTTATTAGATGCATGATTATCTAACACTCAGACCAAAACAGTATGCCAGATTGCTAAAAAGAGGTAAAATCTCAAATAGCAACCATGTAGACAATGTATTGCATATGATACATTCAACATTTCAAAATGTGTGAATAACTTCTAAAGTACAAGCCCTACAAATCTAATTTTGAGCTCTCTAGTAAGTGAATTTGGACAAAGAATCCAAATCTGAAAAAAAAAAAAAAAATATTTTTTTTTTTTTTTTTGGGGGGGGGGGGGGGGGGGGGGGGGACTCGGAAAAGTATGAAAGCAAGAGTTGTCATTCTTGTATGAGACAAACTGTCATGATCTGATCTCCAGATCTGTGAAGTATGATACAAATATTTCAAAGGGTATTCATGTTATGGAGCGGACACGAAATCACACCTAAAACCATCAAGGGGAAATAACTCAAAAACTTAGAAAGCAAGAGTTGTCATTCTTGTTCGTGACACATCAGCATGACCTGTTCTACGTAACTATGAAGTATCATGAAAATATTCCAAAGGGTATTCAAGTTATGGAGTGGACACGAAATTACACCTAAAACCATCAAGGGGAAATAACTCAAAAAGTAAGAAAGCAAGAGTTGTCAATCTTGTTCGCGACACATCGTCATGACCTGTTCTACATATCAGTGAAGTATCATGAAAATATTTCAAAAGGTATTCAAGTTATAAAGCGGACACGAATTTACACCTAAAACCATCAAGGGGAAATAACTCAAAAACTTAGAAAGCAAGAGTTGTCATTCTTGTTCGCGACACATCAGCATGACCTGTTCTACATATCTGTGAAATATCATGAAAATATTTCAAAAGGTATTCAAGTTATAGAGCGGACACGAATTTACACCTAAAACCATCAAGGGGAAATAACTCAAAAACTTAGAAAGCAAGAGTTGTCATTCTTGTTCGCGACACATCAGCATGACCTGCTCTACATATCTGTGAATTATGATGAAAATATTCCAAAGGGTAATAAAGTTACAGAGCGGACAAGAATCTGCAAAAAATTCACCAAAGGGGAGATAACTCAATAATTACAAAAGCAAGAGTTACCATTCTTGCACGCGGCACATCGTCATGTCATTCTACATATCTGTGAAGTATTATGAAAATATTCAAAAACGGTATTCAAGATATGGAGTGGACAAGAAAATGTTTACGGACGGACAGACGGACGGACGCCAGGCTCATCGCTATATCCCCCGAACCTTTTGGTCGGGGGATAAAAATGCAACCATTGTTACCTCCACTTATGTATTCATAGACAACAAGACATGCAACTGCAATGATCGTTATATCCATTGACAATAACACATTGTCATAACTGCAATGATCGTTATATCCATAGACAACAAGACATGTCTTGTTGTCTATGGATATAACGATCATTGCAGTTACGACATTACCA